>QQXO01000213.1:0-39532 GCA_003709845.1 Chaetothyriales sp. CBS 134916 | reverse complement strand
ACCGGGAGACCTACAACAGCTGTCGCAGGAACCGCGATGCGACAAGTATCGCAGATCTCCCCGCTACAGGGTTACAGCGCAGACCCAAGTCGGAAGCAAGACTATGATATATATGAGAAGCACAAGCAACCCTTGGTACAGGCCTAAGGGACCAGCAAATAGGAACCACAGGAAAGACAATGGCTCAGGACATGGCTGGGGATACGGCCAGAAGAGGCTGGGGAAGAATCCAGCCCCCCCAGGATGTATACTATTGAAGGGTATATAGAGAGGATAAAGAGACCTCCTTCCAGAGGACTCTTCATAGTCTGATAGCCAGTCTCAAGGACTATACACTGTATTAGTATCTTGTTGTGTTCCCCCGTTGTCTATCTAATTATCCCACCTGTATAGTGGCTGTATAATACTGTTGTTCGCCAGACATCAGGCCTAGAATATCTCAACAGCCCTCCTATACTTACGCAGCATAGGGATACTATTACAATTATCAGACTATCCTATTAGGACCGCTGTTGAACCGAACTATATATAACCTACCACAGTATCAAAACTATGTCATAGATAGAGGACTAATCTTCTATTACTAGACTATCCCAAACACCAGCCACCCTGAGGCCTAGAATCACTTCTTCCAATTTACTACCTTTCAATATCCAGCGCCTCGCTACCTATACAAATCAGTAACTATAAGCTTACTAGCTCTCAGGAGTAACCCTCTCTATAGACCTAGTAGAATTCTAGAAGACCCTTAAGGAACGAAGACTTACCTTTAAAGCACTAGGATTTAATAGTAACTTACTACTCAGCTCCTAAGCACCTACTCTACCTCAAACTAATCCTCTATCTACCGGAACCATAACTAACATAATATATCCTACTGCTAGACCACTGATAGTAAGCTATATATACTTTACCCTATCCTCATAACTATTTAGTAGCTATAAAAATAACTATGAATCTGACTTAGACTACCTAATACCCCTTCTAGGATAAAAAGGCCTTAAGTTCAATCCCTTAGATATTCCTAAGTTAAAGATTAACTCTACCCTACCTGAGTTTAATAATTAGCTGTTTTATCTATAATCTGTATTTATTAGTAACCTAACGAAGTATATAACTAGTTGATATAAGATCATCTTTATAGAAATAATTATAGATGAATTGCTATAAATATTATATATTAGTATCTTATAAGTATTCCCTATAATCAGTACCTACTGACGAAAATTTGTATATTAGATCTATAATATAGTACTCCGCGGTGATACTAGTTAACAATAGCTAGTAGAAGAGTTTACTAAGGCTTGATAATATATTAATAAGGACCTAAATAAGTTCTATCTCTGATTACTAAACCTTAGCCTATAATCATACCGGACTCTAGAAATAGATGATCTATAGATAAGACTCTTACCCTCACTATACTCATTGGTTAACTAGTAAGACCAGAACTATACAAATATTCAAGAATTAGTAGGGTATATAGGTTATCTATAGTATATAATAATACCTGAAGGTATTAAATACAAAATATATTTATACCGGGATAACCTAGTATATACAAGAAGTATATAAAACACTAATTCTCCAAAGCCAAGACCTACTTAACCTAATTCCCTAAGAAACCCCTGTATACTACAGAATAACCCTATAAGTCAACTACCCTAGATTACTACTAAAGAATAATAGTGTTATATTAACACTAATACTTACCTAGGATATAGAAAGATAGGACACTATATGAGAGAATATCTAGATAGCTCTGACCCAAAACCTACTATAACAAGCCAGGACACTACTAGTACTACTAAATCATAAGTATTCTATATATATAGTAATACTAAGAGGCCCTATACCTAAGTATAAGCAGTATAAGTAGATAATAGTGCCGATACTAACTAAATAGAAGAACTAGGTAACTCCTCTGAAGATACTGACACTAAGCTACCCAGCAAACAACAAAAAAACAACTAGGACTCTCTGTGCCAGTCTTGACAGGACAAGAGTCTTCTTATAAGACTAGTTACTCTAGGATAGAGGACACTATGACTACTTAGGCAGAAGTTATACCCCTATCATAGTGGACTCACTAGAGATATATACCTATTAGTATAGATATATACTTGATGGTTAACATTGTTTCTCTCTCGTTTATAAAGTCACTAGGCCTTAAGCCCTGTATAAAACCAAAACACCACTATACTGCACCGAAATTAATAGGAATAGGGGAAAGCTATCTAGAAACCTATAGATTCTATTATCTACAGCTAATACTTACTGACTACTATAACTATACTATATATATAAAACACCTGTTTCTTATAGTTAAAAGAGTAGCATAAGATACTTAGATCCTCTTAGGAAGACTAGTACTAAAGGATCTCTATATCTATATTTATAATGGTGATGATAATTAGGAATTCGAATATAAGCTGAAGATAACTGTTATCTCTGCTATATAATTTACTAAAGAAATCAGCTACCCTAGAGTATAGGTAATATAGATAAGACTTTATTATAATCCCTATAATAATATTATAGATAACTCCTTAGAAATAGTAAACTATTAATCCCCACTACAGCGAATAGACCTCGCTGGTGTACCACAGTATCTTTAAAAGTGATTCCACAGCTTCTTTAACCTAGAAAAGGCTATAAAACCCCCCCTGTATAAGCCAATAGATCACGCTATAGAGCTTAAACCAGGTACTGAACCCCCCTAGATATATATTTACAATATATCACCTACAGAACTAAAGGTACTACAGGAATACCTAGCAGAAGCTCTTAGAAACAGTTAGATACAGGAATTAAATAGCCCTGTAGGAGTACTAATCCTGTTTGTACCTTATAAGAGCAGTGAGTTATAACTCTGTGTGGACTATAGGAAGCTAAATAATATCACTATCAAGAATCAGTACCCCTTACCCCTCATCAACAAGCTCCTAGACCGCCTAGATAGATCCAAGGTATTCTCCAAGATTAACCTCCGCAATATATACCACAGGATCTAGATCCAGGAAGGCAATGAATAGAAGACAGTGTTTTATATATAATATAGGCACTATAAGTAGCTTATACTGCTATTTAGGCTTATAAACACTCCAGCCTCCTTCTAGTCCTATATCTAGCAGGCACTATAAGGCTACCTAGATAACTTCTGTATTATCTACCTAGATAATATCCTAGTCTATTCTAGGACCCCTGAGGAGTATATAAGATACCTAGAACTCATAATTAAGTAGCTAACTTAAGCTAAACTATACACTAACCCCAGTAAATACAAGTTCTATAAGCCGGAAATAGAGTACCTTAGCTTTATTATCAATAAGGATAGTATATATATAGATCCCAAGTGAGTCAACACTATATCAAAGTGGCCCTGACCCTAGACCTACTGTAATATTTAGGTATTCCTTAGATTCTGTAATTTCTACTATCACTTCATCTTTAATTTCGTAGGAATTATGAAACCCCTATAAGACCTACTCTAGGGTCTATAGAAAGGTAGGAAACCTAGTAGAATCACTAATCACAAGTAGTAGAGACCCCAGCAGGAAGTATTTGATAGCTTGATTAGGGTGTTCATCTCTACACCAGTCCTTTATTATTATAATCCTATATGCCCTATATACCTTGAAAGTAATGTATCTAGTAAGGTATATACCTATATACTGTCCCTAAAGTAGGAGGACAGATAGTACCCTATTATATACTACTTAAAGAAGTTCTCTAGAGTAGAAATCCACTATCTAATCTACAATAAGGAGCTTATAGCTATTGTACTTAGATTTAAGCAGTGGCGACACTACCTAGAAGGCACCCTAAATATAGAGGTTTAGTCTGATCATAAGAACTTAAAGTAGTTTATAAACCAACCTAATCTAAATAGACAATAAGCCTACTAGCTACTTATACTTATACCGTATAATTTCACTATCTACTACTAAAAAGGCTCCCTAAACCCTATAGATAGACTATCTAGATACCTAGACTATATAGAAGAGGATAACTCCCTAGACACAGCTATAGTAAAACTAATGTTAATACTAAAGAATAAGCTTATAACTACTTCACCAGGAGTATATATACAGTCAGTATCTAGTGACTATGAGATCTAAGCACTATTAACCTAGACAATAACTTAGGTATAAGTAAGAGATATAGTGTCCTGCTTCATAGACAAAGATAATATATATAAGCGCTAAAGCTAATAATAGGGAGATATACAAGACTTATTATACCTATAAGAAGTATTATAAAAGTCCCTGGGTCAGGTAAGCACCGAGCGTAGTGAGCTGTCTACTCCTGTAGCCCTGAAGTTAGCTATACTAATAGGTACCCCTACTGAGTCTACTGCTATATATTAAGTACCAGCTAATAGCGATAGGTAGAAGGTTAAAGGCAAAGAACTACCTAAGATAGAGATCTCCCTAGAGATATCAGATATATTGTTATATAATCTAATCAAAAGTACTTAAGTCGCTAATCTATAGTATAGATAGATAGTCAATCAGCTCTATACCTATTCCTAGTCTCTAGAAGGTCCCTTACCTAAAGACTATTCGCTGGTAGCGGTATAACAACAATAGAATAATAATCATAGTACCCTAGGTATACAAGAATTATAATAGAGTCTGAGATATAACTACCTAGCTGATAAGGGAGACCTACTAGTTAGCAATAGTTGTGTATATATACCGCAGTAAGAGAGCCTCAGAGCTAAGCTATTAAGAAGGTATTATAACTACCCCTCTAGAGGCTACTAGGGCCGAGACAAAACCCTAGACCTGATCTAATAGTGATTTACCTGGATCAGAATTATAAATAATATATATAAGTATATTGTAACTTACCTAATCTACTAAGGAAAGGCTATTCACTGATATAAGCCTTATAGAGAGCTATAACTACTCCTAATTCTAGAGGATACTACCCCCTTCAAGGAGATCAGTCTGGATTAGATCATAGGCTTACTAACTGTAAGTAGTAAGGGAAATATATATAACACTGTATTAATAGTGATCTATTATATCATAAAATATACCTTGTTTATCTCTATACAAGAAGATTCATTAGCTATAGACTTTACTAAGCTCTTTTTTAAGTATATTAAGTACTGTTTTAGTAGCTCTAGAGGTATTATTTCTGATCATAATTCATAGATTATATCGGACTTCTAATAAGAAGTATATAAGATCAAGATAATTAAGTACTATATATCTATAGTATTCTATCCCTAAACTAACAGCCAGAGTGAGGCCTTAAACAGGATTCTTAAAGACTACCTATATATATATATATTATAAGAGACAAATATATAGCTAAGACTACTGCTACTTATATAATTTATATACAATAACAACAGAAATTTAAGCATAGAAATAAGTCTGAACTAAGCCCTATTCAGAACTAACTATAAAATCTATATTAATATCATAGATAATATCACTGAAAAGAGGGTCCTAGCTACCCGTGACCGAGTTCAAAAGCTCCATAAACTCTGAGAGCAGCTAAGAAGCAGCCTAATTATATCCTAAGAATATATAGTACACTACTATAATACTAACTATATACCTAAGCAGTTTAGGATAGATGATTTTATTAAGCTATCTATAAAAAACCTTAAGTTCAAGGTTCAGAAGCTAGCGCCCTGATAGATAGGACTATTTTAAGTACTTAAACACATTGGATCACAAGTATATTATATTGTACTACCAGCGAAATATACATAACTACATGATATGTTTCCAATCTAATTACTTAAAGGCTACTAACACCGATATAACGATAATAGCCTTATATAGATACCTGATCTCGAGGACCCCCAGGACAAATAGGAAGTTAAAGAGATACAAGACTACCGGACTATCAATAGTGTGGTATATTACCTGGTTAAGTAGATAGGTTAGCCTTCTGAATATAACTCCTATAAACCTATAAAGTATCTACAAAATATACCTAAGGTAATAGCGAGATTCAAGAAGAAGTGCTCTAAGAAGCGATATAAACAAACTAAGCCTAACAATAAGAATTAGATGATAAGGATATCACCCTTTAAGAAGAGGGTAGTTATAACAGGACTCCCAAAATAGGAGACCTACAATAACTATCGCAGGAACTGCGATACAACAAGTATCGCAGATCTCCCCGCTACAGGGTTACGGCGCAGACCTAAGTCAGAAGCAAGACTGTGATATATATAAGAAGCACAAGCAACCCTTAGTATAGGCCTAAGGGACCAGTAAATAGGAACCACAGGAAAGACAATGGCTCAGGACATGGCTGGGATACAGCCAGAAGAGGCTGGGGAAGAATCCAGCCCCCCCAGGATGTATACTATTGAAGGGTATATAGAGAGGATGAAGAGACCTCCTTCCAGAGGACTCTTCATAGTCTGATAGCCAGTCTCAAGGACTATATACTGTATTAGTATCTTGTTGTGTTCCCCTGTTGTCTATCCAATTGTCCCACCTGTACAGTGGCCGCACAATACTGTTGTTCGCCAGACATCAGGCCTAGAACATCTCAACAGCCCTCCTATACTTACGCAGCATAGGGATACTATTACAGTTAATATCAGTATCAAGGGATAGGAGGATATATACACCATAATCAACTGCTATACAGGCTGCAGTATTGCCCTTGCAATACATCCAGCCTGGGGGGGTATATTGGATTTTAGAGATAACCAAAATCTGTCAGCTCTGAAACGGATTTTGCGTCATAAGTGCTATAAACGTACTAGAGCCTATGTCAGCCTAGCGCCAAGATTTGCCACTTGTTCTCGATAAAAGTGGCTTATCTATATCTTCATAGTTACAATCTTCACACAAGTTTTCAACCTCTTCTATCCCTCATTACTTAATTCCAACATATTGGATTTTGGAGATGACCAAAATCTGTCAGCTCTGAAACAGATTTTGCGTCATAAGTGCTGTAAACATACTGGAGCCTACGTCAGCCTAGCGCCAAGATTTACCACTTGTTCTCGATAAAAGTGGCTTATCTATATCTTCATAGTTACAATCTTCACACAAGTTTTCAACCTCTTCTATCCCTCATTACTTAATTCCAACATATTGGATTTTGGAGATGACCAAAATCTGTCAGCTCTGAAACAGATTTTGCGTCATAAGTGCTGTAAACATACTGGAGCCTACGTCAGCCTAGCGCCAAGATTTACCACTTGTTCTCGATAAAAGTGGCTTATCTATATCTTCATAGTTACAATCTTCACACAAGTTTTCAACCTCTTCTATCCCTCATTACTTAATTCCAACAGTTATAAGCCCGGTACACTTCTACAACACCTAACAAGACATTGCTTATCAACCTTGGATAGCTAGCTCGTGTCCGGATAACCAATGTTATTCGTTAACTCCCTGGGATAGAGGACCTCTATTGGCTGACAACTCTGCTAATATCCTTCAACTCCTAACAACTCCTCCCTATAATCAACAATTCAATTCAACTCGAGAGATTAATTATCAACAAGCTAGTCAAAGTAATCATTAATTAATCAACTCCTATCCTACTCAATCATATTCAATACCTTACAATTGAACAATAATAGAGATACTTAGAAATGACACTGGCGACTCACGGTCCAGAAGGAAACAATACACGCTCTTGAGTTTATATATATAAGGTTAATATCAGTATCAAGGGATAGGAGGATATATACACTATAATCAACTGCTATACAGGCTGCAGTATTGCCCTTGCAATATATCCAGCCTGGGGGGGTATATTGGATTTTGGAGATGACCAAAATCTGTCAGCTCTGAAACGGATTTTGCGTCATAAGTGCTGTAAACGTACTGGAGCCTACGTCAGCCTAGCGCCAAGATTTGCCACTTGTTCTCGATAAAAGTGGCTTATCCACGTCTTCATAGTTACAATCTTCACACGAGTTTTCAACCTCTTCTATCCCTCATTACTTAATTCCAACAATCTCTATAAAAGTGGCTCATCTATGCCTCCATAGTTGCAATCTTCACACGAGTTTTCAACCTCTTCTATCCCTTAATTTTTCAAGTCAACAGTTTTCTATATATATGCGTCAATTATCAATCATATTCCTTTGGCATAGCTAACTTCCACTCCCATTAGCCCATGCACCAGAAGCCAATTTCTGTTCGCCATAGCAATGCTTATAATTTTCACCTCACACAATACTGTAGCTTGATAAGGAGGATCTCAATATCAATCCTTTCAGGGTCAATACTGACACCTAACGCATTCTTGATCTTCTGCTGATTATCAGAATCAAGTTCATAGAGCATCGCTCTTCACCCCCAGCACCAAAAGCCGTGATCAACTTCACCATTAACTAGCGCTGGGATGGGATAGACGCCATACCACAGAACGTATCTTTTGGCATAGAGTCATCTTCAGGAAGCATGACTGGTTCACCCCCCTGTGTTGAGGCTGTCTGAAGTCATTGTAGATAGCTATTCTCTATCCAATCCTCAAGAGAACGTGTTTATAGCTGACATAACGCTTGCCAATCAGGCATATTCGTTGTTAATCCATGGACTTTGATACTCAGTGCTTTAGCAGATCTGACACTTACAAGATTACATGTAACAGGACTCCCAGACCAGGAGACCTACAACAGCTGCCGCAGGAACCGTGATGCGACAAGTATCGCAGATCTCCCCGCTACAGGGTTACAGCGCAGACCCAAGTCGGAAGCAATACTGTGATACATGTGAGAAGCACAAGCAACCCTCGGTGCAGGCCCAAGGGACTAAATAGGAACTACAGGAAAGACAATGGCTCAGGACGTGGCTGGGAATACGGCCAGAAGAGGCTGGGAGAGAATCCAGCCCCCCTGAGGATGTATACCATTGAAGGGTATATAGAGAGGATGAAGAGACCTCCTTCCAGAGGACTCTTCATAGTCTGATAGCCAGTCTGTAGGACTATACACTGTTTTAGTATTCTGCTGTACCCCCGTCACATAACTAGCTAAGAGTCAACAGCCCTCCTACCCCTATACAGCTGATAGAGTACTATTACATTACACCGCCGTTTATAAGATACATAGCCTCGAATCCCAACATTATAGGTGTAAGGCTTAGAAATAGATAGGGTGTTGGAGTCACTCTATGAGCTGGTGTATCTGCAAACTAATCTCTAGAGAACCTCCCTAAGTCCTCCCTTCCTGAGGACCTATATCCTCTACTGGTGGGTGGCCTTACACAGTTACAGGGCCACTTCCCCTCTTCGGTCCCGGACCAAAGGAAGAGAGGAGATCTGCCTCCTCACCAATATTGCGATACTGAAACAGCAGGAGGCCTCGGCTAACTTCCTGTTACAATAGGTGCCAGGAAGGCTATGATAGCAGATAGATCCAGTGTGTACCAATGCCGCTATAGTATAAGGTGTATATTGAATTAGATTGCGATAGCTAGAAAGTGGCTGGATAATGGCATAGCCATGGGCTGAGATCCGGGAAAGTCGTGTCAAGGAAGGGAGATCCATACTGTGGAGGATCAAGTGGAGAATCTCTATAGGAAGTCTGTCAAGCAGGCTTAGAGTTGAGTAATCTGATAGACATCGTAGAGTTGGCATCTCTGGCAGGTCTTCAATGTAAATCATGCCTGAAAGTACGTCTTCGTTCTGGTAGGAGAATCGTGAAAAGAGACCCAGGGCTAATGACCTCTCAAGAGACATGGCATTTCCGGTGTGAGTGGTTCGAAAATGCTTTCTGACCATGATTTAGCTCTCAAGGGAGGACTGTTGAAAAGGATGGCGACCGCAAGTGTTGCCCGGAACATAAGATAGGAGACCCTTGGCAGCCCTGGAAGAATTTCCCCTCCGTCTCCGGCGAAGAAAATGCAACAAGCTTATCTTGTTGTTCCAAATAAACCAGAAAATAATATTGTTGACGAATAGCTCCTCCTAGGTGTAGGCGGTGTCTGATGTGATGGTGTACTAAAGAGAGATAGGAAGACAGTTCGGTTGCGCTTTTGTTGTAGTTTTTAGACTTAAAATAGGTACAACGGGATATAGCATCAAGTCTTCAAAAAAGACCTGGGATAAACCGCTTGGTTGAGCGATGCCACTCCTCCCACTTCTGCCCAAACTTCTGTTTCAGCATATTCTCTTCATCTCTCACCCTCGTTGCCACAAGTAAGGAACCAATTCCCACGAATAGCACAAAGATGCTGGGACCCCATCCGTGCCACTGAGACAGTGCCAACTCAGAAATCCAGCAGGCGGGAGTTGCATCCCAGCGCAAAAACAATACCATGAATCCAACAGACATCATCATTATTCCCGTATAGCTGGGATGCTGTATCCAGCCATACACTCCCGTTGTCACCAACTGCTCCGGTTCCGCCAGATGGAAAGTGAAGTATTTGCCGAGTCCGCCATAGGCCCAGAGTCGTACATACGCGCCGGTGTAGATGAGCAGGAGGGCAGTGATAGACAATGAGTTCCACGCGAAGAGTTCTGAATTGGTATTCTGAGGCCGTGGGCACACTTGGAACGTACGAGTAGGCGCGTATTGGAGAACTACTGTCAGGAACACATGATACATGACAACACTGCCGGCTATCCAGCGGACGATAGTCGCGAACTTACCCACGATGAGGCTGATGCGATCCGTCCGGTAGCGGGATTTCTGTTCTGGGGGAGGATTGGGTGGCGTTACGCAGAGCCCGATGAGATAACCTGCCACCATCATAGCGATGGCGAGCAACGTCGATCCTAATTGAGCCATCATGGTAAGATTGCCGAAGTGCTCGGAAATTAAATTGATGAAGAGCCTACCTAGCATTGAATCGGAATCAGAAAAGCCTACAGTAAATAATACCCGCCTGATTGCATGACAATATTTATGCCAAGACACTAGTAAACACGTGATTAGCTTGCATAAGTATTGGCCTCGATCCGGTGGTCATTTGAGCCTTGGCATATCGTGCGGCTTATATAGATATCAAGAGAGGATGGAACGGAGAGATCGAGCTCGGTGTTGCCGTCAATGTTCGTGGAGGGTTCGTACACCGACCACCTATCATTGTTAGTAAATTGTCACTCAGCCGCAAGCAAACAACAGGGATTGATGAATCCAGTCATCTTATCCAAGAGAAATAGCTGCAAGTTGTCGATTCGTATATTAAGGCATTGTATATTGCGGCTGGCGCTCAGCTGTGCAAGGTATCATCGTCGTGGGGGCGGCGATGAAGGATTCAGACTGCCGAATTGAGTATAGCGTCGTGGGAGGAAATGAGTGAAAATAATCTGATGGGCTGGGGAGAAACGAGTGTTGTTGCCATCAGTCATATCTAGACGTTGAATCAGGCGTCAGCCTGGGCGTCGATTTGGGGAAGTTCAAGGGACAATTGAGGGACAATCAAGCGTCGATCCGAGCGTCGATCCGAGCGTGGATATGGAGCGTCGATTTGAGCGTCGATTCGATGAGGGAGTGATATGAAGAAATGGTCGTTTGATATCGGGGCAGACGTCGAGGTATATCAAACGAGAATAGAGTTTGTGGTCACGTGAGAACTGCTGTCTTGGCAAAGAAGATCTAATCCTGGTCCTCTGATTGACTGTTTCTAACAAAAATTGTTCATTAGCTCGAACGCGGGGTCTCAGTACTTTATCATGTCCTGAACCATATACTGAAAGGGTTATAATTCATCTTTTCCGCGGAAGAGCAGACAGCGGATCGTGGAATTTGGCGGACTGATATCCGGGAAACTTCGTCCGTGCTTGCTTGAGTGATCGATTGATCTTCCAGGTAAGCAAGTTTTTCCTCTGAACGTCGTCAAGCTTTCCAAGACAGTCGTGGAACCTACCGAAACTAGCAAAAATCGGAAAATCAATACATTGCCAATCCGCGCTCCAGGAAATGATGCGTATGCTGCCCAACCTACGGTACTTCGTTGCCGGCGCGGCGCTCGGCTTGTTTGTCGCAGCCAGAATCTTCCCGTTGCTGATTGCAGTGTACATGCCAGATCAGTGACTGACATGGGCGGTTTCTAGTGTGACTTGGGCACCTTCAGCTGCTCGGAATTTGATTCACATTTGAAATTAGTACCGGGTCGCGACGTGTTGCCGGGCAGTTGAGACGACCACAAACAAAAGGTTAAAAAGGTCTGGCCATAGTCTAAGGCTTCCGACGCGGCAAATGGTACCTTGCTGGCGGAGGCGGTTATGGTGTCGTCGCTGCATGTCTCACCGATGGTAGCGTAACCGTTGACATCAGCACCAAGGAAGTTAAACCAGTCTGCACATAGTAATAAATCACGAGGTCTTCGTGATGCCAGCTTGACAGTGGACGGCACGATGATTCAAGGAGTGGTCTGATATCGACGCGAAATCAGATGAGTTGAGCTGGGATTACGGGTGCGCAAATCTTTCGAGGATGGGACAAACTGTCGATCAGTTACGCGGAATACATCAAAATTACCGAGGAAAGAGCGCGGATGTGAAGGTGGCCAGTGCGATCAGTACTGGCCTCAACGCCTAGCGGTGTGAAGGACGCCAGAAGGAAAGTGCATGAGGATTTCTGAGGAACTGGGCCGCTTCGCTGGAGCAGCTAGTTACCGTACCGGTAATTCACTCTGCAGCGACCTCAATTCGATGATCGACGGAATATCAGGGTCGCGGTCGGGTGCACTAGGAGAACTCAGAGGCCCAGCCTCCACACACTTATCAACGGAATCTCCCGAAGAGTGGAAAGACGTAGCGACAAGATTTTGGATAAAAGCCCTGTTCCATTGTTCCAGGGCATCCGCTCGGCACTAGAACAAATACGAACTAGAAGACACGGGTATCTTGTGTTCCTCCCTCGCGATCCCTCCTGGCTGACTAAGTAGAGGCCCGTTCGGTCGAAGTGACCACTTCAACTAGGCGCCGGCTCGAAATATTACAAACACGTACAATCTGGATCTAGCCTAAGTACCATACTCTAGTAATATAAACAGCGGTTTGAAGCATTGGCTATCCTCAAATCTTCCCTTGTTGAATGGCGAATAACCATGCCAGAGGACGCGCGATAAAAGGATCGGCCACTGCTTGCCTTGGGTGCCTCCCCCCAGCGGGATGACAAGAAAGGGGTGGTGCAATGCCACCCAGAACTACTTGTAGGTGATTGTCTCGTGTGTTTAGGGCACTCGCGGCCAAGCTTGCTACGCCACATAGTCTCACCATCTTCGAAATACAGGGTACGACCATGTACATGCTCGAACTACTTGTACCGGCTACATTTCCCGAGTCTTATTCACACAGATGTATTCGTTCCACCACTCTCAACTGACATCGGTAGAGGGGGGGTTGGGGTAAACTTGTAAATACGAATGGGGAAAAGATCCCGAGTTCCAAATACAGGTATAATTAACCTTTTGTTCCATCTACAGGACTCTCTGGTCCTGGTCCTTGGATTAAATTTTGTTGCACTAAATATTGGCGCTAAAAATTGTCTAACCACTATCGGTTAAGGTAGAATACGATAGCAAATTCTTGGCGTGAAAGACCAATTAACGTTTACACCCTGAAGCCTTCTAACTTTTGATAGGCCCCTTTCTTAGGATAGCAAAGAACTAATAACTTTAAATCACTAGCGTGACAAAATTGATTCCTAGAACCAAACAGTAGTATTGATGACTGGTAAAACAAAACTCCATATTTAATTCGTTCGATCGAAATGACCATTTCTTCAGTCCCCCCTTTCTCTTCCCCCGGGCAGCCACATGACGTAAGACTAATAGATCAATCGATCTAAGTTACTATCCCTGGGAGAAGATGTGCGCGCTAAATAAAGAGATAAATGGAGGGATAGAAGGACGTGATTGAGCGTAGGTCACACAAGTCAGCTCATGTCAGGTTAGCTCTGCAGATTGGCTCGTCTGAAAGGTACAATTCTTACTTTAAGTTGTTTGTCTATCTCACGCGCATACGTGCATACGTATCTACATATGTAGAGGTACGCCGCCACCTCGCTCCACATCCATGCAAGAGAGAGAGAGTGAGAGACCAAAAGTCTGAGAGTTATTGGACCCGAAACGGCTAGCTGAACGGAGAATGAGATGGTTCGTGCATGTACTTGATCATCGATCTAGCTACGAGCTGCAGATGAGTAATATCTGAGGGACACCGCCAAAAAATGGAAATGTCGCTGTAGCGTAATATTAAATTAAAGTTACTGTTTCTAGTCTACCGCAGTTCATAAAGTTTCCCCCGCCAAGGCTCCTCAATCCCCACAGGTGGTACCACAAATTTCTAGGTACAACCCCAAAGTAACCTCCCATGTGCACATGCGGCATATGCTCTTCGGTTATTGATTTGCTTTTTTTAGGGTTCCAAAATGTGCGAGTACCCGGGGTCGGCTGATCAATTCGGATTCAAACGGCTAAAATATGGGACACTCGGGGAGCAAACGCGTCAAGAGGAGTTGTCACCTAAATTGTCACCAAACCCAATTTGGTAGGTGCTCAGACCACCAAGAAGCCGTTGTTTGGCCTTGGATCTACCAGTTGTCATCTCGCAGAGTGCATTAGGTAAACATATGGTGCCGCGCGCGTTATTACTCTGCGATATAACCAATATATTCAATTTCGCACTCATCAGATAGTGAATCATCGATAGCGATTCCCACCTGCCCAAGCAGGTGGGGCAGATTCCCGCCGGCGGTAGTGTGATGTTGGTCGAAGAGGAAAGAGTTGATATATCTCATTGCACACACGCTGTGCAGTATACAGTTGGTTAGCAGGATACATACATATATGTGTGTGTATGTGGTTGTGGTTGTCCATTTGAAGTGGTGAAGGCTAAAGTATGGGCAGTAAGACCTGCTTGTGTCTCATTTTGGGACTTTCTATCGCAGGCAGCTTGTCTAAAAGGTAGAAAGCAGGAACATGTATAAACGTTAATTCTTTCTGTCATTACATGAGTAGCTAACCAGACCATTTTAGCCTGCAACTGGGGTTAGTGTAAGGGATGATCTGACTCAGATGGTCAACAATAATACTTTCCCCGCCCCCCTGGTGAATAATCCAGTGGATTATTCAGGAGATGGGATAGTAGTATTGAAGTATCAGAATGTTGCAGTGGAAACTTATTCAGTTTAAGGCTAGGTGGGTGACATGGCAGGAGGCTCCAGGAACAAAGTTTCCAACCGTCGGGTGGCTTGGCGAAAAGTTAACTTCGTGACACCTTCCTGTTTCTCGTTAGTTGTTTCTCGGGAAGTTCCTGTCGGTGAGTGTTTTTGCTTCGGGGAGGTACTCGTGTGTCAACTTTCCTATGACCTAATGCCTCTTCTTGTAATGGGGATTGAACCCTATGGAGTCAAAGATCACCACTTCCACTGGGTGGGTGATTCTGCCTTTGAATGACAAGTCTATAGTCGATAGCGATGGAAAAGTAGTATCAACATGACTAGTATACATGATAGAATCTCCCAAATATATCCAAAGCTTTTTGAAAGGCCTCCTCTTTCCCGCCGTAACAATCGGTTCGCGTGTTGAACTATTATTCCCTCGATACCCCAGTCCCAAGCGACAATGCTGAAATTCTAATGCTCTTCTAGTCTCTTTACTCTACCGTTAAGGCTTCGTTCTCTCGTCCATGAGTCTGTGAACTACCCAAGGCGCTAGGTTTGGTAGATATTCAAAGATCGGTCGTTGTTAGTGTTCTTTCATCGGTGACTCGTCGGCCCTTGGAGTGACTAAGGTTGATGTTCGATAACTACCTCGACCCTCCTGCCTTTGCCTCTGCCCTTGATGCCCTTGTTACTGTTCTTGTAGAGCTCTTGGAAATATGCTTTAAGATGGCGATCCTCCTCGGTCTCATCGGCTGTGGCAAAGTGATCGCTCAATCTTGCCAATGTCTCTTTGTGGAATTTGTTCATGTGGGCCTTGAGATTTCCAAGCCGAGTAAACTCTTTGCCGCAAGGCTGTTCGCCAGCGCCGGAAGTGCGACAGCCGTCAAGAATACACTCATACCGCTTGATATGTTTCCCAGGGTCTGAGGCAGATCTCTTCCTATTGGGTCGTTGTCCGGCATGGCGACGCTCGTGGGTGCGAAGATTACCGAGCTGAGAGAAGGCTTGCCCACAGCTGGGGACTGAGCAGATATATGGTTTCTCCCCTGTGTGAGATCGCAGATGAATGTTCAGATGGGTAGGTTGGGAGAATGACTTTGAGCAGTCGCTGTAAGGGCAGAGATGTCTCTTGATCTTGGTAGGGGGGCCAAGGATCGGTACCACGGTTTGCTCAGACTGGAGTGATTTCATCAGGTTATCTACCTCAGACGGAATAAATGGTGAGGGCAGCTGAGCTTGCCGTGAAGTACTCGGCAGGGTGTAAATCAGAGGTGTCTTCGTTGTCATAGGGGCGAAACTCTCGTACAGATGTCGGTCTGTCATGTCATAGGCGAAGAAGCTTGAAGATTCCGAGTAACACGATGCATCGTCGTGGAAGTGGTGTACTTCATCAGGCGGAAGGCTACGAGTTGTCGTGGGGCTGCCGACATAGCTCTTTGGGGGATAACTGTATTCAAAGTCTGTCACGTCGGTGAATGACGGGAAGCTCGTCGCAGAAGTGCTGACAGGGTAGAGTTCCATGGAGGGCAAGACTGACGGCACCCCGCTTCCCCAGTATTGTTGAGGGTAGGATTCTGGTGCAGGCGCGGCTGTATTTCTCAGGATGGGAATTGGGATCATCCAATTACCCAGCTGTTGCATATGCCTGTCGGTATCGAGGTCTGAAGGCGTGTTCTGATATGCCATTGTGATGCGCCTACCCTTGGCTTATGGAATTGATTATGAGAATGAGAGCCCAAATCGTACATCACAAGGCACAGGTGAGGTATTAACGGTGGGTGGTGCAATAGCCTCCCAGGATATACTTCTAGACGACAAGGAGGTAGCGATTTAAGGTTCACTCTCCTTCCGACTGTGGCTGTTTGCTAGGCAACGTTGAAGTGCGGAATTGATCCTCGGTGCTAAGCAGTATGACCGAGGTGAAAAAGGGATCTAGTTGCTGTGAGTACATCCAGGGGGTGATGTGTGATGCTCCAAGCCAAGACAAACTACAGAAGGGATATGGCTTGCTTGTTAGCCGGCAGATGGTTTCGAGGGAGTTGGATTAGAGAGCAAATAGGTAGGGTACGGGATCGAGAGTACGTATATCTTTGACGGACGGCGATGAATCCCAGTGGGCCGGCCCACCACCCATGGAGCGTGGGGACCGACACGAGGCATTCGAGATAAATGTGACAGCAAGAATAGTTAGTAATTAATCTGCACTCATAGTTCGCGTGGCAGGCAAGGATATCGCCGACTGATTTTGGCTCAGCCATGCAGAACGTTAAGATGTGATATAAAGCGCATCTAAACTCTCCTTCCGGTAACGAACAAACTTGAGATTGTTCGGGTGCGCAGAAAAGGGAGGTGAAGGCGAGAGTGGTAGTCGAGCACAAGGAACTGGTCGGAGGATGCCGGTACAATACAGTACGTAGAACGCTGAACTTTAGACTCCACTAGTCTCAGAGTTTGCCCACTACTGTAAAAGCCAGGATGAAATCTTCTAGCGGTGTTCGAGAAACTTTTGTATCCCTGTCATCTGGGCTAGCACAGTGGTTTGGTTGAATGACGCTCTGGGGCCCATCGGAAATGGTGGCATCAAGCGAATCATGTCTTTTGAATAGACTGAGTGAAGCCCATTGATCAGGCTGCAGCAGGACGAAACTCGTGATGAGAAAAAATTTCCATCCGCAGTAGTAGAGGCAGCTCCCAGTCTTTTGGAGATAGTAAGACTGTACTTGGCCTGTTCCGGCGAAGAAAACGAGATGATGACATAGGGCGGTGCAGATACTCAAGACCAATTACGCGACTTCGTCAAGTCGTGAGGCTGTTAAGCGATAGCTTACCTCGATGCATTGCACATCATTCAATCGTCGCCGTGCCTGCGTGGTGTGGTGGTCGTTCAAGTGTGAACTAGCCTCAAGCGAGCTCGCTTCTCCACACCGTCATAGTGGGCTAACTTTGAATAAGAGCAATCTCGTATCGCGGTCAGTGACATTGGGAGCGGTCAGACGTGGTGGAGGTTGATTGTTCGATTGCTGGATCGGGTTGCAATCCTACAAGTACAAGGGTGCTCGACCTGCGCCTCGGCAGGTGCCGATGGGTGGCCATTAGTAGTTAGTCTAGAGACAATAATTTCATTTGGCGCAGGAACAGTGTCAGTGGCACTCCTGCGCGCATCAGGCTTTAAACCTGCACGGAGCCTACTTTTTGTGGTGTGCACGAGGCGCCACTAGGCCGAGAAAATCAGCGACAGGAGCTAGCTAGCTAAGCCGCTTCCGAGCCGTCAGACCAGTACGTAGTTAGCAAGCTCACAGGCTAGAGCGAGAGTAGCTTCCAAACCCATTAGGCAGGTAGCAAGCCTGATACGTAAATACTTGTATAATCATTTTCATTCCAAACAATGTAACGTAAATGGTAGCCCCATGCATTGCTTTTGTGTCCCTGACCAGAGTCATACAAGCATCGAGAGCGGCTGGTGCCTACCGGTAGTGTTTGGTAAAGTCTCGCAAACCTGTTAGCTCTTCGGTTCTGGTATTGTCGAATTCCGTGCAGCTCAAGTTGAGGATGCTTCCTGTAACACTGATGCTCTAGTCTCCACACTAGACAGTCGATCGAGTCTCTTGCACACAGTTCTGGGTGGAATATAAGAGGATGGGAAATGTGATCTGGGCCCCAGATGGCAGGTTAACGATATGGGGTGTAGGACCAGATTCTAGCCTTCATATCGCCAGATCCGGTGGCAAACATGTTTCCTGTCGGGCACGGAGCAACTGAAATGACAGAGTTCTTATGGCCCTGAAGCATCATCTGTGCGTTGCCGGTGGCCGGGTCCCAGAACTGAACGCCTCGGTCCTTCGAACCCGACATTACCCACTCACCGCCAGGGGTCAAGCAGACAGAAAGAACATAGTCCTAGAAAGCATGTCAGCAGAGAAAATCAGGCCGGGGTCAAGGACACAAACATTATGGCCTTCAAAGGTGCGGATGCACTTGCTATCCTTTCCAGCACGAGAGCCCATTCCACCCGCGGATTGGCCAAGTTCCCACATCTTTATGGTCTTGTCCAAGCTGCCGCTGACCAGTTCTCTGCCATTAGGAGAGAATGCGACGGAATAAACACTATCTTTGTGACCGGATGGGCCTTCGAGGCGCTCGGTCAGATATCCGCTGGAGCAGTCCCAGACGCGCACGCTCTTGTCAAGTGAGCCAGCAGCGACGTAGCGGCCGTCAGGCGACATGGCCACAGTGGTGACGCCGTCTTCGATGGACAAAACCATGACTTGAGCATTGGATTCGATGTCATAGAGGCGCACAGTCTTGTCTCCAGAGCCAGATGCAATCAATCTGCCACTGCGAGCAAAGTCGAGCGAATAGATGTCCTGATCATGGCCGTCAAAGGTGTTCCTGATCCTCCTGCTTTCGATATCCCACACGCGAATCTTGCGGTCTTCGGCGCCAGTCGCCAGCAGCTTTCCATCGGGAGAAAAGCAGACTGAGCGAATGTACAGGTCGCCATCTTTGTCTTGCACGCTGTCGTCCTGTAGCTCACAGACCTTCTTACCGTCGCGAGCGTCGAAGATCTGCGCACTTCGATTGCAGCCCGTGGCTACGCAACGGCCGTCATGCGAGAAGCGAACACAGCAGACAACTGATTCATGTACGAGATTGTGCAGCAGGTTGACATCAAGCATGCGCGGCACCGCTGGATTGAAGATGGCGTACCAGTCCGGTCCTTCCTTCTTGAGGTGGTCGGGCAAGTCTTCCGGAGAAAGCTTGGACAGGTTGTTGCCGACATTGGGAAAGGGAAGGGAGCTCTGCTGCTGCTGCTGCTGCTGCTGTTGTTGTGGTGGTGGTGGTTGTGGCTGTGGCTGTTGCGGCTGCTGATGGCGGGTCAGGGCCAGGTCGGTGCCCGGTGGTGTGGGCCGTGGCATTTGCGGCGAGGCCCTAGGGTCGGCCTGGTAGGGTATAGGCTGAGGCTGGCCCGGGTGCTGTTGAGGAGTGGCAGGGCCGGGACCGGCACGGTTGGTGATATTCCTGTTCTTGCCCAGGCCGGGCGAGTTTGCTGCCTGCGGTTGTGGCTGACCGTAGCCGTTCAGGGTCGGGCCTGGCTGATAGGCAGGAAAGGAGTTGGGAGGCTGTGGTGGGGCTTGGCCCTGGCCGGCTGGTGGCGGAGCGAGCGGGTGCTGCTGCGGCGGCGGGCCCTCGGGAGGAGGAGCAAGACCAGGGCCGCCCTGGCCTTGGTTGGCCATGATACCGCTGAATAGGCCACCTTGGCCGTGGCCTAGAGCCGGCGGCGGCTGCGAAGGGCCTCCGTGCGGTGGGGGGCCGGCGATGTGAGACTGAGGAGGAATGCCGCCTCTGAGCTCGAGCTCGTGGCGGAGCGCTCTGATCTCGTTCTCGTACTCCTGCTTCATCTTCAGCTGGTTCTGCTCCAGTTGGTAGACCTTGTTGCGGATGAGCTCCATCTCCTGGATCTGCTGAGTCACCTGGCTCTCGACCTGCTCCGAGTTCCTGCTCTGGCTGTCGAACTCAGCGCGGAGAGAGTCGAGGATTTCATTGAGCCGGTGGCTGGGCTGGCCGGGCGCGGCTGGGCCCAGATTCGGGTTGCCGCGATGCTGTGTCGCGTTGAACATGATGGAACGGTGCAAGAGATGCAGTCAGGCCCCAAGTGGCTGATGGCTGATGGCTGATGGCCGATGGCTGATGGCTGATGGAGCGGCGAGATGGGATGCTTCAGAGCGCCATCAGCGACAACGAGGAAAGGGCGTAGCACGGGGGCGATCCTGGGCCTACCTGGGTATTTGAAGGGGCCGGAGAGAAGACACTAGTGGTTAGGGAAGCACGATGCTACTGTACTGTATTTAACTTAAGCTCATCGGCAGCCCAAAGTTCGCCCGAAATGAAGGGCTCCGGAGGCAAGAATGGGCGATGATGGCTGGCAGCTTGCGGCTTACGACTGGCGGCTGGCGGCTGGCAACCGGCGGCCGGCTGGCGGCGGTGGACAGGGGCAACACTGAGATGCGGTGGAATGTTCAGGAGGAGGAGTTAGGCCACGGAGCGAGAAGTCAGACAGGGCCCTTGAAGGCCAGAGACAGACACAGGCACGGGCAGCCACAGAGACAGAAAGCACGGGCGGGCTTAACCATCTCGATTCTCCAACTAATTAGCACGCAGCCGGCGCGGGAGCCCACGAGATCTCGAACCTAGACGGCTGCACGAAACAGGGCAGGTTTCTCGTGCCGGGTGGGACAGCGCGGGGCCCTGAATCGGCCGTCGCCCAGGGATCGGACAACTCTAATGCTGCACTGCAAGGCCCCGGCACGACGCCTATTGGTGTGGGTCTTCCAGGCATCGCTCGGCTGCGGGGCTCTCTACTCCACCTCAGCCAAGCACAGGCCAGCGCGGTCACACTCGCCTGCGATGCCACACCTTCTGTCAAGGGGCCGCTGTTAGGGCATTTGCAGCGGTCAAGATTGCAATGCCTGATTCAGTCACCTCCGACGGTCCTTGGGCCACTGGTCCGTGGCTGAAGACAGGACGCGATGGCTTGGCCAAGTCAACGCACGCTGGTTGAGGTCAGGCTAAGACATGGCACGACGCACAGGCCGGGCTGAGCGTGTTAGTTTTGGTTCAACTGAGTTGAATTCCAGAACAGGTGGTGGCTATTATTGTGATCGAGTGTCTGTCGGGTCTTCACTGATGCTTGAAGTCAGCCAGGGCACCGCCAGCGGCAATCCATACCCTAGGAGGCCAGGAGAGGGTAGCGACGGGACCAACGGCACCTCGCATTCATCCATACACGCGCTCTCGACTCGGCTGCCATCTGAGGCCTCGCTAGCGGTTCTAAACGCGTTGAATTATACATACATGCTCAGGAGGAGTAGTAGCACCTAGTAGTACCTCGTAGTACCTCGTAGTACCTAGTAGTACCTAGTAAGACCTAGTAGTACCTAGGAGGACCTAGGAGTACCTAGTAGGACCTAGGAGTACCTAGTAGGACCCAGGAGGACCTAGTAGTACCCAGTAATACTTAGTATCTCCTACATGATACATATGTAGTACTAAGAAGTGCCAGCTTAAGCCAGAAGTACGAGTTAACGTGGTCCAGGCTAGGCAATATTAATAAAGGGGAGAGACAACTAATTATTTCAAAAAGCCTTCAGGCTCTCAGCCTTTGGTCGAAAGTCGGCTGCTTGTCAAGTCTATCTTCTCGCGAGGGTGGAGAGCGTTGAGCAGCATCTTAGGCACTGTCTTCGTCATGCCATTGCCATTGCCATTGCCATTGCCACAGAGGCGTTATTCGCGCTTCAAAAGAGGTCCTTCTTGTCCAATGCAAAAGCCTTGTTGTACACCGTAGATGGAAATGCTTTTAGTTGGCAAAAGGAGAGATCAGGTTGATGAGCGACGGCTTTGGCTCGCTGCGGGTGTAGCCTGGGTGAGAGCAGAGTCAGCAGAGTCAGCAGAGATCAAGCTGCCGGAAGACAGTGTTATCCTACCCAGATACAGGATCAGCGGCAGATAGCCGTAATGAACCACCTCCCGGGTGATGTCGAGGATCTTGTTGATGCGCTCCTGCACACGGTTAGACACGCCATCAGCAGAGGGGACCACCCACCTTCGTCTCCTCCGAGACCTGGACCATGGCGGGCATTTCGAGACAGAAAGACTTGATACGAGAAGGCTTGCAAGTTGATGCTGGCAGTTGCGGAGTAGTTAGCTGGCGCAGGCTCAAACGGGGAGTGCATCTGGATGTGCTAGGGCCATTCGTACTGGGAATGCATTTTTCTTGGCGCCACCGCCGCACACACAAACTTGAGATTTTGTTGCGCCGTTGGCTTTTTGGCCGATCCCACAGCCCATACTTTCAGCATGTCTGAGCGGCCAAATATCTCCAGCGACCTCCTTTGGGAGCTTGTGCGTGAGTTCTTCCCCGTTCCTACCCTCCTACCGCGCTGATCCCATGGTAGGAAACCAGAATGCCTACCTGGTCAAGTCCAGAGCCGCGGGCGGAGTTCAGTTCTCTCGTGACCCCTTCAACTTGACGAACAAGCACTCGAAGAAGCATGCCGGCTTCATCAACGACAAGGCCATCGCCGTGCAGGCCAATGACAAGGGCAGTGTGACTTTGCAGACAAAGAAGAGCACAGACTCGCACAAGCCGGCCTCGCACTTAAACACACACGCCTACGGCAAGGCCAAGACGAACAGATCGTAAGCCAAGGCACAAATTGGATTCTTGATCTAGGCTGACAATAATATATAGGACATACAAGAGCATTGTTGATGCTGTTGGCAAAAACTCCTACCGATCCGATCTCAACCAGGATGCTGTGTCGAGGGCGAGCGCTCTAAAGGATGCACATAGAGTCAAGAAGGATAGCCCGGCCAAGAATCCAAGAGGTGTCAAGGCCAAGGAGGCCTCTGCTTGAGTGTCTGAAGCCACGAAGGTGAAGGAGCCAATGGCGATCCAGTCGATATGTCCAGGCGAGGAGGCCCGACCGCTAACGCGGATCAGGGCATACATGAAGGCATCTATCTGATCACTGTCTGAGGAGAGCCGAAGAGCATCACATTCCACGGTATGAGATGAGATGATAGATAGATGGTGAAAGGAAGCCGAAAGGATGTGGGTAGCTGCTCCCTAAGACCGACACCATTGACCTACCTAGGCCTACTCCTGTGTCCCTTTGATCTCTTCTATCTTCGCTGCCATGCTCAAACCGAGTGCACAGTCTCATGAACAAGGAAGAGCCCGTTTCGAGTCGTTTGCTATTCTTCTTGTCCGGTCTTTGTCCACTAATTAATCATTAATATTCATCCTCTTGCTCCAATTTTGATTGCATGCCTCGACAACCGCTAAAACTTGGCTGTCCTGTTCAAGGGCGGTATATCTGTGGGGGAAGAGGACGCATATCTTAATTATTTTGCTTGCTCCTCCTTGTGGCCCGTTGACAGCAGATATTGTGTGGCCGCAATTGAACAGCTCCTCCCTCCTTCCCTAAATAATAAATCCTGCATCTTCCATGTGACAGGAGCTATTTCAAAGTAACACCTTGAGCAAGTGGGGGCTTTGACTGGCTTCTATCTATCTGGCCGGAGATAAAGGACAGAGTCTGTGATGGCGAGTACTGTAGTACCGGAATCGAGAATGGAGTACAGGCGACGTGCGGTTCCTGTCCCCCGTGTCAACCTGCCTTGATTGCTCAAGACATTCTTTTGTAATGCCGAACAGAGGCATGTGTATCTGTCCTCGCCTCGCTTTCACACTGCGACGGGAGTTTTCGGGTGAAAGGCACCTTGCCAGCTTCAGGCAAACCCATTGTCTGAGCAAGGCAACTCGGTAAGTTACTAACTTAGCTTCAGTCTCTCCACTGCGGGGCAGGGACCACGGGTTCTGCTAAAACTAAAAGCTTCACCTTTTAACCCACCATTGACGACATTGCCGACATTGCTGTGGAAATAAGTTACAACGTGTCACGGTTTCACCCGAGGCTTTATTCTCTTTCCTGTTCCCTTCGAGTCTGCTAAATCACTCATCTAAGAGTTCTAGGAAAGTCAAGAGAACAGTGATCCCAGAGCGATACTAATAAGAAGTAGTTCTTGGCTTCTCTGCCCATTCCGTTGAAACAACCCCACTCTCGACAGCTCACCAACAAGCAAGATGGTCAAAGCTGTCATTCTCGGCGCTTCTGGTGGCATTGGCCAGGTGAATAGTCCTCGCAGAGCAACATGGCAAGTCCATAGACTGACTGCTGCAGCCCTTGTCTCTCCTCAGCAAGATCTCCGAACATGTGGATGAAGTCGCTCTCTTCGATGTCGTCAACACCCCCGGTGTCGCAGCTGACCTAGGCCACATCTCCTCTCGTGCGGTAAGAACACCCGGCCGCAGACAGAGAGAAGGCAAGAACGGCCTGACTTTTGTAGAAACTCACCGGCCATGTTGCCGAGAAGGGCGACTTCGCCGGCAAGCTGCCAGGAACTGAGGAAGCAAAGAAGCTGGCCTTGACCGGTGCCGACATTGTCATTATCCCGGCTGGCGTTCCTCGTAAGCTGCCGTCGTCGGCATTCAACCAGGGCATCACTAACGCCCCTCCACAGGCAAGCCAGGCATGACCCGCGACGACCTCTTCAACATCAACGCTGGCATTGTCAAGGGTCTCATTGAGGCAATTGCCAAATACGCTCCCAAAGCTTACGTCCTCGTCATTTCCAACCCGGTCAACTCTACAGTCCCCATCGCCGCTGAAGTTCTCAAGGCTGCTGGCGTCTTCGACCCCAGGAGACTCTTCGGTGTCACTACCCTGGATGTGGTCCGTGCCGAGACCTTTGTCGCTGAGATCACAGGCAGCAAGAAGCCATCAGACACCGTGATCCCTGTGGTTGGTGGCCACTCTGGCAACACCATCGTCCCCCTCTTCTCGCAGGCTAAGCCTCCCGTCTCCATCCCGGCCGATAAGCTCGATGCTCTCGTCAACCGTGTTCAATTCGGTGGCGACGAGGTTGTCAAGGCCAAGGATGGTGCTGGCAGTGCCACTCTTTCCATGGCTTATGCCGGCTGGCGTTTTGCCGAGAAGGTCATCCGAGCCAAGAACGGCGAGAAAGGCATTGTTGAGCCCAGCTTCGTCTACCTTCCCGGTGTTCCTGGCGGTGAGGCCATTGCCAAGGAGACTGGCGTGGACTTCTTCTCTGTCCCTGTGGAGCTTGGCGTATGCAGTTCCTCCCCATGCACCTAGAGTCTTTTGCTAACCTTTTCAAAGCCCGACGGCGTCGAGAAAGCCTTCAACATTCTGCCCTCTGCCGATGAGAATGAGAAGAAGCTCCTTGCCGAAGCCATCAAGGGTCTGAAGACCAACATCAAGGCTGGCGTCGACTTCGTCAACGTCCCCAAGGACACAAAGTAAGGTCTCATCTTGGCGTTTTCCGCCAGGACCGAGGTGACTTCTTGAGCAAGGATGAGCCTGCCTGGCCGGCAAGGTCATTCTCTGCTGTATTTCACTCGTCCTAGTGTGGCTGACCGTGCATGTTTGAGGAGCAGGTTGTAAGGCAATTTCATGGCGGCATGATTAACGCAGCGAGCGTGTGCGGGACTTTCGCCTTCCCACGGAGCTGGATAAGATGGCATCCCCGTCTGGTTGCGAGGGTGTCATTCGAGACGATGCCAGCAACATCGGTAGACAAAATTCGTCGTGCAAATAAATAAAACTGCCGCTACTACCGCTGCTTGCTTGCTTGCCTGCTTGCCTGGCTTGCCTGGCTTGCCTTGTTTTCATCCCTTCGCGCCACTGGTCTTGATTTGAAACGTGGCAGTCGGCAACTCTGTTGTCTCCGCCTGCACGCTCGCCTGTATTCCCAGACTCGAGAGCACACCCCTGATAATCCCACAGGGGAAGATAAGGTGTACCTGTGCTCGAGCCACGGCTTCTGCACTGCCTGCCATACTCATCCTCGACAAGGGCCGAAACTTGGCATCTGTCAGGACAAACACGCCCTACACCCAGTTTTTGTCAGCACTGCATCCAAGTGCGCATGCACTGTGTTTTAAAAATCCAGTCTTATCGATGAATAAATAAATAAATAAACAGATGAATGAATGAACAAACGAACTAGTTCGTATGATTTCAGGCATAGGAAACAAACATACCCTGTGATTCGTCTTCAAATTATCAATCTGCTTCTTCCACACCACCGTCCACAGGTCTTTGCACAGGAACTTGATCACATCCAAGTGGTCCACAAACCGCGGCCGGTCTCGGCTGAAGCGCTCCGACAGCCCCAGCCCCACGCGGTAGCCCAGTGCATCGAGCCGCTGCGATATTAGCTCGCGCATCAGTGGCGTTATGGCCTGGCCCTCGGACGTGGCCGCGAAAGCCGCCGTCGTAGTCGGCGTCGTAGAGGGCGTAGGCGCGACATTGGATGATGGATGCTGTTGCTGCTGTTGCTGCTGTTGTTGCTGCTGTTGTTGCTGCTGCGATGAGGAGGAAAAGGATTTGTTCACGGCTGAGGGCCGGTCAAGTGAGGCTTCATATTCGATGGCCATGCGCTCCGCGAGCGGGATGAGTTCGATGAGGAGGAGGTCGAACACCGACACAGAGACGAGGCTGCTGTTGGCAGTGGTGGTTGTGATAGTGGTGTCTTCTGCCACGGCGATTTGGGACATTGTATTTGAGTTGTTGGCTGTTTGTTTTCTTGTTCACTAACGCAATGTCATGGCTGGTGTTAGAGGAGGAAGCAGAGTACTTGGGGGCTTAGCACTGCTGTCACCTGGACCGTTGCAAGTTGAAGAGCTTGGGTGGATTGCGTAGTCAGCACATTGTTGCTACAAAGAGAGTCCGGCGATCTACTTGCAATCCATGTGCTGTTAACCTACAGAAATAAGTTAATAAGTTTGTTGAAGGTAATTACAGTACTGTACCTGGCAGAGTCCTAACAAACATGCCAAGTCTGCTATTTGAAGACCTGAAGTTTACTGACCTAGCCTAAGAGCTATATAATGCCTCGAGGCTGTGTTGGATAATTGCCTATAAATAGCCGAAATCAAATGAGCAGAATATATCAGACAGATAGTGAAAAAAAATGTGTATCTAATCCTGCTGGCCGCCCTCTTCAAGTTGCGGTCGTACTTGTGATCCAGCCAAATAAGCCAAGAAGGATACAAGTAACGACAACCTGCTGCCGTACCCGTATATCTCACCCCCTGCCCTATCCTGTTTTCTTGTTTCTCTTCTTTCTCGTTCTTTGACTGACACATTCACTGGCCACAATGCTCTCTGGCATCCTGGTCTTCAATCAAAAGGGCGAAAACTTGATATTTCGCGCATTCAGACCGGACTGCCGGCCGCGGCTAGCGGACATCTTCCGAATCCAAGTGATTTCCAACCCGCAAGTTCGGTCGCCAATTCTGACCCTTGGATCGACGACATTCAGCCATGTCAAGCACGAAAACATCTATTTGGCCGCAGTGACGAAAAGTAATGCTAATGCAGCTGTCGTATTTGAGTTCCTGTACCGCTTTATCGGTCTGGGAAAGGGATATTTTGGCAAATTCGACGAGGATGCAGTCAAGAATAACTTTGTCTTGATTTATGAATTACTTGACGGTATATTTATTTATTATTGTCCCTACTGCCTCCCGACACCTACAACAGGATTTCATTTACTAACTGCCAGTGTTCCCCAACTTGTTTCAGAAATTCTTGACTTTGGCTATCCGCAAAACACGGACGTCGACGTTCTCAAAATGTACATTACACCCGACAACATCTCATCCGCAATTAGATCGGTATCAGCGCCAGCGCAAGAAACGTCACGCATCACCATGCAAGCGACAGGTGCACAGTCGTGGCGACGAGGGGACATCAAATACCGCAAAAACGAGGCCTTCGTCGACGTAATTGAAGACGTCAACCTCCTCATGTCAGCCACAGGCACCGTACTCCGGGCCGACGTCACCGGCCAAATCGTCATGCGGGCCTACCTCACCGGCACTCCCGAGTGCAAATTCGGGCTCAACGACCAACTTGTCGTGGGCCAAGTCGCCGTCGGCGCACAGCAAACGGAGGGCAACAGTAGCAACAAAGACAGCAAATCAGCAACACGCGCCGCCGCCGCCGGCAGTGTCACACTGGAAGACTGCCAATTCCACCAATGCGTGCAGCTGGGCAAATTCGACAGCGACCGCACCATCTCGTTCGTGCCGCCGGACGGCGAATTCGAACTGATGCGGTACCGGGCCACGGACAACGTCAACCTGCCATTCACGGTGCACGCGATCGTGCGCGAAGTGGGCACGACGCGGGTGGAATACTCGATCGCGATCCGTGCCAACTACGGGTCGAAGCTGTTCGCGACCAATGTGGCGGTGCGCATCCCGACGCCGCTCAACGCCGCCAAGATCACCGAGCGCACGACGCAGGGCAAGGCCCGCTACGAGCCCGAGAGCAACTGCATCGTCTGGAAGATCTCGCGCTTTGTCGGCGGCAGTGAGTTTGTGCTCAGCGCCGATGCCCAGTTGACCAGCATGACCACCCACAAGGCCTGGTCTCGCCCGCCCCTTAGCATGACCTTTAGCCTGCTCATGTTCACCAGCTCCGGCCTGCTGGTGCGCTACTTGAAGGTCTTTGAGAAAAGTAATTATAGCTCGGTAAAGTGGGTCAGGTACATGACTAGGGCTGGCAGTTATGAGATACGGTTCTGATCGATATATACAATAATATATATATGTAAAGGCTTTCTCCTTTTTTTCTTTCAAACCCATGAAGCGCGGGTAAATGTTACATACAAACTCTCTGTGTGTAAAATGCAATTACAATTGATTCTCTCTCCTCGGAGCGAGAGAGATCGAGTTTGTGGAGTACCTGGTCCTTGGTACCTGATAGCACCTACCAACTTACGGTTTCCTGTCTCTTCGTCCGTTGAATACGACAATAGCGACATCATTAAAGCCAGAAGACACAAAGCGAGGCTGGGCAAGGAGTGAGAAAGGAGGGTATCGCACCATCGTTGTTTTCAATTCATTCCATTCCATTTACTTGCACTGCTGGTGCGCGCAATTTCCTCCCTGTTCCCTATCGTAAACTTCAGAGTATCCCCCACAGGGCAATGAATTACAAGTACCTGTGTCCATATCTCCCAAAGCCACAAGGGGCGCAAAGTCAAGTCGCTTCCACTGGATCCCAAAACGCCATGCACAAACAAAAAAACAAAAAAACAAAAACAATCCACCCAACCCGCCCGAAGAGACGATTGGATGATCATGGATGATCATCCAGTCGTCTCTTTGGCGTCTTCGGCTGCCCTCAGCAGCCCACCGTTGACCAGCTCGGCCACGATCCGCTGGCGCTGCACCCCGATGTCGTCCGGCCCATACGACATCGGGGTGAAGCCCAGCATGATCTGGCGTGCGCTAGTCACGGTGAAGACACCGCAGTCGTCCATGTTGGCCTGACGGGGGCTCTGGCCTTCCGCCAGGCTCCAATCTTCCTCCTTGAATGCCGAACCCAGCTCGGCCTCCACCCAAGACTTGATCACCCCCAACTTCCTGGAGGCATCGCCAGCCAGGGAGTTGTAGTGGGTGATCGTCTTGTTCTCCCCACTCACCACCGCCAGCGTCCAGTGGGCCCCACTGTTAATGGGGATGAAGACGGCCTTGGTCTGCAGGAGGCTCCTGCCCGAGATCTTTGCTCGCTGAGCCCACCTCTTGATCGACTCTGGCCCCTTCTCAGCAAGATTGCTGAAGAAGAAGCTGTTGAAGGAGTGGTGCGAGGGGACTTGGCCTCCTCGGTCGTTCTTCTTGCCGTGGGTGACAATGAGTTTCAGGTACTCATTGATGACCTCGTCGTTGAGCCAGTTGTCGGTGGCGCCCGAGGCGCCCGAGAGAGGCACAACGCGGCGAAGGTCAGAGGGCTGAAAATTGCCATGACCATGCTGGACAGCAGCGACAACCCGGGCTTCCCAATCAGCATCGAGGGGGGCGAGCTTCTTGTAGGCTCGAGTCTCCTTCTCGTGCTTCTCCTTGGCCACCTGAGCTCTTGTTTGACGGGAGGTCCTCTCAGTACCATATCGCACCGCCTTTGGAGAGACGGGCTTCTCAGGCGATTCCGGCTCAGATTCGATCTTCATATCACCGAAATCTGCCAGCTCCTCAGGAGAAGCGGCGACAGGAGAAGGGGGATTCTCGTTGGCTGGAGTGTCCTCCAGTGCCACGACGTCTTTGTCTTGAAGAGTTTGCTCCTCTTCAAGGCCGTCGTCGTGGCGAGACTCTGGCGAGTGTTGCTCAACCATTGCCTCGCCCCACTGAGGCTGCTGCTCTGGGTCAGGACGAAGCTCTGGCGAGCGTTGCTCAACCACGGCTTCGCCTAACTCAGGTGCCTCTCCGGCATCGAGACGGGGCTCTGGCGAGCGATGCTCAACCACAGCCTCGTCCGACCGAGTTGTCTCTCCGTCATCGTGGCGGAGCTCTGGCGAGCGTTGCTCAACCATTGCCTCGTCCGACTGAGGCTGCTCTGAGTCAGAACAAAGCTCCGACGAGCGTTGTTCAACCCCAGCCTCGTCCGACCGAGGTGCCTCTCCGGTATTGTGGCAGAGCTCTGGCGAGCGACGCCCAACCATTGCTTCGTCCGACTGAGGCGTCTGCTCCGCGTCGTCACGAGTCCGAGGCGGCGGGCAGGGGGTGTCTGGATGGCGGGGAAGTTCGGACTGGGAGGATCCTGGCTCGACTAGGTAGATTTCAATTTGGCTTGGTGACGTGGTGGTGGACAACCAAGAATCTGTGGCATCTTCGCCGGGGTTAGACCGAGAGATAGTGTGTTTGATAGCGGATGTTAGCATTCTGTTGCGGGGGAAGCGTAATGGGTTGCGTGGACCGCGTGGGCCGCGTCTCATCATCCCATAGGTGGCTGCAGCGCTAGTACGATGTCTAGAGTTGCTAAGAATTCTCTTGAGGTGAGCTGAGGCTGAGTCGGGAGAGCTAGCGAGGTATAGATGGTTGCTAAGGTTCACAGCGAGTTGAGCGGACGGAGAGTCGAGTTGAGGAGACGAGTTAAGGTAAGCAGATGGTGAGTCGAGTCGAGTGGATAGTGCGTCACTAAGTTCAGTCTGGTATTGAGGGCTGTTAAGGTCTGTCAGGAGTTGGGCGGATGCTTGGTCGAGTTGAGTAGAAGGTTGGTCGAATTGAGTAGAAGGTTGGTCGAATTGAGTAGAAGGTTGGTCGAGTTGAGTAGAAGGTTGGTCGAGTTGAGTAGAAGGTTGGTCGAGTTGAGCCGAGGGTGCTTGGGGAAGTTCAGAATGATAGGGAAGATTGTAGAGGCAAGCAACAAGCCGAGCTGATGGTGAGCTGGGAGGAGTGGTTTTGGCTATGTGCGGAAAGACGGCCTCAGGTTTCAGGTTAGGAAAGAAAAAGTCGTCCAGCTGGACAGTGCCAGAAGGGAGAGGAATGTCAGCAACTGTGCGCAGGGCTGTGTCGGTATTGGTGCGGGGGGGTGGAGGAGGCAAAACCGGTATGTTAGAGAAGGGGTTCTCGCTGGGGTGCCGCTTCACAAACGGCATGGGCTCCTCGAACCAGGGGATGTGATTTGGCAGTGCTGTGTATGTGGCAGCTGTATCAGTGTTGAGAGAGAAGGGAGGTGGGTTGGCGAGTTGGGCGAATGGGTTGGGGCGGCTCCTCAGCGTCTGGTAGTCGCTGCGTGCTCCGAGTCTGACTAGCCTCTCGAAGGGCGTCTCTCTGACCCGGATGGCCCGCTGGAAGGGCGACTCGCGCAGGTGAGGGTAGGGGCGGGCGTTGTAGACGGCGCGTCTGCGGCGTCTGCAGTAGTTCTTGTACCGCTGGATGATGGCACGCGTGCTGATGATGATGTATTGTTTGAATACGGAGCTGGCTTTGTAGCTGCTCTTTTTTGCCCAGAGTCTTAGGCTGATGATGCCAAGGCAGATCCTCTTAGCATCAGGCAGGAAGCCGCCCTCAGGCCGTTTTCGTGCAAAGAAATTAGGAGTAGGGGTGGGAGCTTCGAGCGGCCAGCCACCAGGAATGTACGCGTTAGTAGTGTAGGGATGGAAGTGTGAGGGAGGCGTTGTAGCCCGCCAGTCCATAGAGTCAAGATTCTCGTCCATCATGGGCGAGGAGAGAGTTTTGAACAGAATAAGGCAGGTGGGATGGAGGGGTGGCTTGAGTGACAGAATTCTGGTGGCAGGAGCTACCGTGGCAGGGATCGAAACGACGCGGTAGAAATCCCCGCCCGAAGTTGTCGTTGGTGGGGCCGCTTTCGCTAATCGGCGCCGATCACGAAGCTAACTAGCTGTATACGGCTTAGCTAACTCGATGCCCATCTGATCACTGATCACTCTCAGAGGAAATGAATAATCCAAATAATTACAGAGCAGCCATATTAGTACTCTGAGGACGTCCTTAACCTCCACTTTGCTAACCATGGAGATATCTCAGCCGCTGAACTTGTTGCCTTTAGACCCGCCTCAGACCTTGCACCGGTCCCCAGATGTCGCCTAAGAAGCAGCTCAACTGGCGACTAACTCGAGGCGAATATGTGCAGATGTCCTGCCTGTGCGGTGCGAAATAGACGTACCGCTAAATTGCTGATTTCATTGGACCTCACTGCCCTGAAGGGGCGGTGCAGAACTGTATCAGCATTCAAAATGGGGTTGTCCTCAAGGCTAGAAAAAGATGAGGTTGATCTGATCATTGCCTTTGTGAAGCAATGTCGGACAACTGGGCGGATGACTGCAAACAACTTGTCGACGACTTCTATACCTAGTAGGGCGATATCAGGCCAGAGTAGCTTCGACTTGCATTAAAGCGGCATGGAGTGCAGCGATGATGCTGTCTTTACAAGTTCGATCCTGGCCTTGACATGTCTGGCCTCGCTCTATCCTGCCAAGGGGCTCCGACCTGTACAAGGGATGGAGGAACAAGACCATGAATGCAAAATGGAGAGAACACCGTCCACAGCCTTGATATAATTAGAATTGCTGAAAGCTGCCGTCTGAGACGGTACAGTAAGCCGGTTGCGGAGACCCACTGGAGCTCTTTCCTCTTCTGGCAACGAAGCCGTGAATCCATTGACAAGCTCTCCGCACACGGACAGAGGATAACAGGAATTAAGGCTGATGAGAAGATATATTCATTGATCAATACTAGACAGAGCCAACGAGTTTGGTGGAAAGAAGCTGGCCCTGGGCTCTATCAAATACATGTGTCTCCTCTATCTACTGTCGCTGTTGCGCTCTTGAATGTGAGCAAAAAGGTAGTTTCGAGTCGCTCACGCTCACAGGCAATGGCTGACTCGACCCGTCACATTAGAAGCAAATGTTGTACAATTAATTCCATCTGCATGCAAGTCTTGATTTTCCTTGTCCTGATCCATGTAATAAGCCCGTCATCCACCGCCTCCCATGCCGAGATCTCCCTCAGCATCAATGATAGCCAGGCGCTGTTTGGCAGTCTTGGCTTTCTTGCTCTTACCCGACCCTCCTCGTGGGCCGCGCTTGGGCGACGTGACAGCGTCGTCAACACTCATCGGTGTGGCCGCTCCAGAAGGCTTCTGTGATTGGTCTTCGAAATGTCCCTCGCCTGCAAGATTGTCAGTCAGCATTGGATTCTTCAATGGTCATGGTTATGGTCATGGACAGGGTGACAGCGACTCACCTTCATGATACATGTCATCCAAGCTCATCTCACCCTTGCGCTTCTTGCGCGCCTCGGCAGCCAACGCTTTCTTGCTCTTCTTTTTGCTCTCCTCTTCCGGCTTCTCGGCTGCCTCCTTTTCTTTGCGCTCGAGTTCGGCGGCTTGATCGTCGTCTGCAAGCCATAGGGCAATGTCCTTGGTGCGGTTCTCCCGCCGGTCACGAGTGTTGAAGTCGACGCCGGCGCCATCGCCACCGGTGATGACGACGCGTTGGACTTCCTCCTTCTGCATGGCTCGTTTGCGAATGCGCTCTTCGATGGTGCCGCGTGTGATCAGACGGTAAACGGTGACCTGCTTTGTCTGGCCCAAACGGTGGGCGCGGTCCATGGCCTGAGAGTCGATGGTCGGATTCCAGTCAGAGTCGTAGAAGATGACGGTGTCGGCCGAGGTCAGATTGATTCCCAGGCCACCGGCACGGGTGGAAAGCAGGAAAATGAAGATGTCGGGCCGGGTTTGGAAGTCGTGCACGGTGTCTCGCCTGTCCTCTAGCTTGGTACTACCGTCGAGGCGGCAGTACTTGTAGTTGCGATACGTCAGATACTCTTCCATCAAATCGATCATGCGGGTCATCTGGAAGTACAGAAGCACTCGGTGTCCGTTTTGCTTGAGTTCGCGCAGCAGTTGGTCAAGTCGAGCGAGCTTGCCACAGTCGGTGACGAAGCGTCGCATTGAAGGAACGGTGATGTTGGTATATCGCGACTTGCGTGACGCAGGGGCTGGCAGCAGCTCGACAGGCGGGAATGAAGCAGGTCGAACGTTACGGTCGAGAAGGTCCTGCTCAGTCGACTCTTCTATTCGGTACAGGACCGCTCTGAGTTGTGGATTGAACAAGGTCAACCATCTCTCTGTGGCAGAAGACTGGTCAAAAGCACTGATCTCAATGGGCGGAGCGGTCGCTCGAGGCCGTGCCGCAGCTTCTAGGACGCTGAGTCCTTCACTCTCTTCGACGGTCTTAGATAAGTTGCACAGCACGCCTAAGGGAGAATTAGGGTCGAGTTGGGCAAGCGCTGGCCTTGGGTTGTTTTGGACAATGTTGAACATGGCGTGGGCGGGTGGCTGGCCGAGGTCTTGGTCGTCTCCTCCTTCTTCCTCGAACAGTCTGAAGGGTCTGCTCGAGGTTGATCGTCGGGCAAGACTGCGCTCGAAGATGCCATGGTTCCCAGCGTGGGCAGCCTCGCCTGGCGAAGCGTCGATGAAGCGGAGAAAGGAGAAGGCGCCGTCTTGCTGGCTGGAGCGCTGGACATAGTCGGGTGTCCAAATACGCATGAGCTGAGACAGGCCATCTTTGCGGAAGCCGGCACGGACAAAGCCGGCACGTTGGTTGCTGGGCCCAGCCATGTCAAGCCGGCTGACGTCGTTGCACAGAAGGCGGGGCAACTGGAGCTGGATAGGATTGCGAATGGAGTAGGCTTGTTGCACAAAGAAGGGCTCTCGCAAAAAGGAGGCCGTCTCGGCGTAGTGAGACTGGGAGAAGGGTGACGAGACGTCGGCTCGCTCGAACAGGTCGGGATGGTTGCAGACCTTGCGGAATTGCATGACCAAGTTCATCAGGGTGGCCGCGTCCTGATCATCGCCCTGGGTGACCTTCTCAAGAAGATCCATGATGCTGATCTTGCTTCGCAGGTTGGCGTAGTATGCGCGCTGGCGGTAAGTTAAGTCGCAGAAGACATCCTTCTCGACCTTGTCACCCAGCTCCTTCTGGACGTGGGCCTTGACACGACGAAGCATAAAGGGCTTCAAGATCATGTGCAGACGCTTGAGTTGGTCCTGGTTCAGCTTCGTGTTACTCTGGGCATGGTTCTCGATATCCTTAGAGAACCAGTCGCTAAACTCGTCGTGAGAGTCAAAGAGCGAGGGCATGATGAAGTGGAGCAGAGCCCAGAGCTCCTGCATGTTGTTTTGAATCGGCGTACCCGTGAGCAGCAGTCGGTTGCGGCAATGGAAGCCAAGCAGGGTCTTCCATCTGGAGCTGCTAGATGACTTGATGGCCTGTGCTTCGTCGAGGATCATATACTGCCACTTGACCTTCTGGAAATACTGGGCATCCTGCACGACGAGTTGGTAGGAAGTGACCAGGACATGGAATTCCGAATCCTTGTTGTAGGTCACGTGCTTGCGGTCCCAGAACTTGCGCAGGGTCTTTCGATCCTTTGCGTTGCCCCAGTACGGCAGCACCTTGACAGCCGGCACGAATTTAGTAATCTCCTGCTGCCAATTGTGCAGCGTCGAGGCGGGCGCAATGACCAGAAAGGGACCCCAGACGTTGTAGGTCTCGGCGAGGTAGCCCATGACGGAAATGGACTGGACGGTCTTGCCGAGACCCATTTCATCGGCGAGGATGCCGTTGATGCCTTGCTCGTAGAGATTGACAAGCCAGTTGAGGCCTTTGAGTTGGTACTCCTTCAGTTGAGCCTGCAACATCTTGGGCTGGGCGACTTCGACGTTGCCGGCCATTGTGGGGTTTTGGAAGTTCATGTCACTGCCATCGAGAGCGGCCATGGAGTCCTCGCCGTTAAAGGCCTTAGCTCGGTCCTGGGCTTCCTGCACAGCATTCTGGGCATTGGCCACGGCGGCCTCGCGCAGAGCGGTCTCGTCTTCGGCATCGAAATCGAGGTCCTCGAAGTTGGTCACCTTGGGCTTGGCACCGCCAGAGCCGGCCAGATGGGCGGCCAGGTCGGCAGCTGAGCCGGCCGACACGGTCTTGTTTGCGGGCACGGCGACATCGGGATCATTGGTAGAGCTCTCGACCTCGTCGGTCTTGATCTTGTGGCCGATGAAGTGCGAGTACAGCTCGGTCTGGGAGATCAAGAAGTTGAGCTTGCGCTTCTGTCTGTTGGCTTCGCGGTCGGCCTCGGCCTTCTTGGCATATTCGAGCTCCTTGCGCTCGGCCATGCGTCTCATGTCGCGCTCTTCGCGTTCGTTGCGCTTCCAGAACGTCATCATTTCTCTCATCACCCTCTTGGCGCGGGCCTGAGTGTCCTTCATGCTCTTGTTGGTGCGCTCCTGCCATTTGCGGGCCTGCTTGCTGGCCAGAATGGCAGTCTTGCGCATGTTGTCCTGCCTGGTTGCCAGGGAGGTCTGCTTGATGCGGAAAACCTTGGGCACGTCCTTGCGAGCCATGTCCCTCCAGATCTGCTCGTAGATCTGCTGGTAGCCCTTGGAATCGTAGTTAACCACCACCGGCTCCTTGCCACGCTTGGCCTTGGCCGCCTCTCTCTTGTCGTCGTCCTTGGGCCCAACGAGCGCACTCGAATCTCGCTCGTTCAGGGCAGCCCATCCGGCCTCGGCAGCCTCCTTTTCGGCCTGCTTCTTCTCCTTGGACTTCTTAGGCCGGATGGACTGGCCGGCTCCTTGCTTGGAGCGCTTCTTCGGCGGCTCGTCCGGCTCTGGCGAGCCGACGTGGAAGCTGGAGGTCATGCCGCCTTCATAGTTGAGCGGGATGGGGGGGACGTCGAGATCGTCGGGGATGCCGTTGTTGAGTTTGGCGATGTTGTGGATCCTGAGCGTGGAAGCGTCGATCTGGCGCTGGTATCGCTCGTACTCGTCGGCGTCGGTGGTGTTCTGCTGGGCCGCGCGGAGCTCCTCAAGATCGGCGACGTCTTTGCGCATGGCTTGTTCTCGGCGTCTCTTGCGTTGCATCTCCTTCTTTCTGTTCTTCTCACTCTCGTGGTCTTTCTCGAAAATCTCCTCGGCTGCAGCACCGCCGAACTGGTCGCGGAAGCGTGAGGCCGCGGCCTCGGCTTGCACAGCAAAGGACTTTGCCAGGAGTTCGAGCAGGAGAACGCGTCGGCGCTATGAAGAGTCAGCCACGAAGAAGACAAGATACAGGGAGAGTAGGGAGAGTAGGGAGAGTAGGGAGAGTAGGGAGAGTAGGGAGAGTAGGGAGAGTAGGGAGAGTAGGGAGAGTAAGGAGAGTAGGGAGAGTAGAGAGTGTTGGGAGAGTAGAGAGAGTAGAGAGTGTTGGGAGAGTAGGGAGAGCAGGGAGAGTAGAGAGAGCAGGGAGAGAGGTGTGTGTGTGTGTGTACCTTGCGTTGGTTGCTGTCGGTTTCGGCCAACTGGCGGGCACGCTTCTTGCTGCGGCGCTCAAACATCGACCGCTCGCGATCAAATTTGGTTGGCGCGACATCGGTCAGTGGCGAGGAATCAATGGCAGCGAGTGCTTTAGTTATCTTCTCGGCCTCAGCCGCAGTCGCAGTCCGGCGTGGCTTGGTGGTAGCAAGCGGTCGTCGCGGGGGCTGGTCTTGCGGCGGGAGCACTGGCTTAACAATGCCATTTACGCCGTTGACGCCGTTGACGCCGTTGACCGCATCTGCCGGTCGTCGAGCTTGTGTAGCTGTCTTCTCCTCTTCCCACGGCCGCGACACGGTCGTGCGCTCGGCCGGTGCGGCCTTTGCCACCACCTTGGCTTCGGCTGGCTTGGGCGGCAACGGCTCGTTGTTAGAGGGACCGAGGATGCTGGCAAAGGACATCGGGTTGCTCGTGCGGTCTGATTTCTGGGAGCGATTTAGCGCTGTGGCAGGGTCACCGAGGCCAGACGGCCGCTTACCTCTTTCGATCCTGGCCGCGAAGCCGCAGTCTGCTCATCGCGGACAGCGCCATTCGCGACAGCCTGGTGTTCTCTGGTGGGCGACTGCAACAATGAGCCCGATCTGCTGCCGGAATGGGCATGGTCGGACGGGCCATTGGCGTAGGGCGCAGGCATTGTTGGAGGCACACTGCCCCTCGAGAAGGACCTGTGCAGGCCGTACGGAGGGCTCGACGTGATGGGCTGGAAGGATGAGTTTGTTGGCGGAGGCGGTGGCAAGCTGTGATGATGCGGACTATGCACTAGCGAGGCCGGCGTGAACGGAGGAGGAGTGTGCATTATGTGGGGAGACGGTCCCTGGGGATAGTCATGGCTGTAGAAGGGGTGGTTTGGATGTGTTGGTGAGTAGGGAGGCAGAGCCTGCGCAGGCGGTGGCGGTGGAAGTGAAGACTGGTGTGGTGGGTAATGGGGCTGTTGTGTAGGTGAGCGTGCAGAAAAGGGCGCTGAGCCAGACATCGTGGTTACGGCAGCAGCAGTGGGAGTGGTGATAGGATACTGTAGTAGTAGTAGAGGTGGTGGTGGTGATGGTGGTGATGATGATGATGATGGTGATGATGATGATGATGGTGGTGATGATGATGGTGGTGATGATGATGATGGTGGTGATGATGATGGTGATGATGGGTGGTGATGGTGATGATGGTGATGATGGTGATGATGGTGATGATGGTGATGATGGTGATGATGGTGATGATGGTGATGATG
>QQXO01000212.1:0-39853 GCA_003709845.1 Chaetothyriales sp. CBS 134916 | reverse complement strand
CGACTAGTCTAAACTAGTAGAGTTGCCGTTTAGTGCAAATTATTAGCGCGACAAAAATTGATCCTAGGAGGGTAGTACTACTGTATCTCCGAGGGATCTCAAGGTTTAAGCGATGCAGAACTAGTCAATAATACGGTACTGTAAAATGATCAACCGCGCCAGACGCAACTCAACTCGCCATACCCTGGTCCTCGCCAGGCTTAATTTAGTACCTTCTTCACCATTTCAGCACGCTCTAGACTGAGTGCTCGATTTGACTCCTTCACTGGTCCATGGCTCCATGGCTCCATGCTCCATGCTCCATGCTCCATGCTCCATGCTCCATGCTCCATGCTCCTTGCGTTCGGCCCGGGCCCGGGATCTCGACGCTAGCCTATCCCTTGGCTCAAAGGCCTGATATGGCGCGATGGCAAAGCGGTGGGCAAAATCACCTCTGTCTCCTCGTACAGTAATATGATTCAACTTTCTCTAAAACCTTCTTCCTCCCTTTCTCGCCCTCGTCGTCAGCAGTCATCATTCTTGTCGTCTTTCTTAACCAACCTAAGATGGCCCCAACGAAATCAAAGCTGTCCGAAGCCGGACTGCCACCACTGATCTTTGGCACCGCCACCTTCAGTCTTCAATTCAACCCCGATCCACTAGCACTAGGTCCTACACAAATAGTCCAACGCGCCATGGCCCATGGGGTCAGAGCATTCGACACCTCTCCTTACTATGGGCCAGCAGAGACGATTCTTGGCGACGCGCTTGCCACAGTCGCTGACAAATATCCCCGTCAGGAGTACTTCGTCCTCACCAAAGTCGGCCGAGTGAGCTCCAACGTATTTGACTACTCGCCTGGCTGGATCCGCCACAGCGTCACACGCAGCTGTCAACGCCTCCGCACTAACTACCTCGACGTCGTCTACTGCCATGATGTCGAGTTTGTCTCCGCCGAAGAAGTCCTGAATGCCATCCGCGAGCTTCGAAGGATTCGAGACGAGTCTGGAACCATCAAACATGTCGGCATCTGCGGCTACCCTGTCGACGTACTCTGCGAGCTCGCCGAGCTCGTTGTACGGGAGACCGGAGAACCGCTTGATATTGTGCAGAGCTACGCCAACTTCACGGTGCAAAATCAGCGTCTGCAAAATCAGGCTCTCACCCGACTGATCAATGCAGGTGTCGATATCGTCACCAATGCCAGTCCACTAGGCATGGGTCTCCTGCGCAAACAAGGCCCGCCCATCGGCACAATGGGCAAGTGGCACCCCGCTCCCGACGGTCTGAGGGAAGCATGCGCATCAGTCAGCGACTGGCTTACTTCCCAGGGAGAAAAACTTGAGGTTGTCGCTGTGCGTTTCGCCTTGGAGACGTGGCTGAGGGAAGGAGCCAGAGTCGGCACAAGGCGCAGCATCTCGGCATCCAGCCCACCTTCCTCTCCCCATTCCTCACACTCTACCATAGCCAACGGAGAACCGACGAAAAAGCTGCAGCGGCTGCAGCGGCTGCAGCAGAAACTAGGCGTCAGCGTCGTGGGCGTCAGTTGCATTGACGAGCTCGATGAAACAGTCCGTGTGTGGACCAGCGTCTTGGATGGGCTTGGCAAGGACAACGACGACTCGGTCGATTTGGACTCAGACCACACTGCTGCTCCCGGGACCAGAACGCCATCCGACGGCCTTTCTGACCACGACTGGAGCTTGAAGCGGCGACAGCAGATTCAATTTTACGCCGCACACGTCCGACAGCTGCTAGGACATTGGGCCGACTTCGCATGGCCTAGTCCAGATGCAACGTTTGTGCGAGCAAAGAACGATTCAAGTTTGATCACCGATCAAGTATCAGTGTATACAGAGACGAAAGATGTCCATGCTGCTAGTATTAGCACTACTATTCCTGCAGCTACAGCTGCAGTAGGAATCGCAAACAGAATGCAGACCCCTCCACCCGAGGCGGATGATGAGTTAGTATGAGCAAACGCAGAAAGACTGCTTGATAGAAATGACCTAGTGCAAACTGATCGGAATATAGAGAGGCGCAAGAAACTCAAAGATAGAAATAGAAGAGGCTTCCCAGGAATAAATCGCAGCCATCATCAATCTCCATTGTCTCCAAATCATTTTACTAATTAGACGAGCAGCAGAAGCTACAGGACATACTCACACAAATATCCAGTGCTTAAAGCGCCTTACTCTCTACCATATTTATTAGCCATTGCGTCAGCATCAACGCCTAGCTAAAATGAAGCGATATGGCCAGTTTCGAAGCAAAACTGTCATCAACTGTCTGCCTGGTGTCGTATTCTACTTGTTTTCCAACTTTTTCAGGCCGCAACAGAGCGCGATGGCCTAGAGCGCTTGATAGAAGGATAGATGTGGTCAAGTGAAAGCAATATACACGACCACCCGGATTGAAGAACATGCCAGTGCCATGACAGTGTCACCCAATGTCGTCCATCGTAATAATGGCGGGCGTGTTTCTCCTCCCTTGGATAACTGCATACATACATGCCCACATGCTCACAGCCGTTCAGTGATTGATCATCTGTCATCACTCGAGACTGGAACTACAAACCCACTTTTGTTCCCAGTCGTTTTTCTATGCCATACAGACAATTGTCTAGCACTTGATGAGATTCGTTTTTTGAAGCTGTCGATTCCGCCTTCCCAACCGGGCGATTCTTCGCTGCCTGCGCCCCTTTAACTGCAAGTCATTGCTGCGACCAGGGCCATGGTCTGCCATGGTCTGAAGCCAACTCCTCTTTCTCTCTGCTTCATCCTCAACCCCTCCCTAACCCCTCTCTATCTCCTCCCTATCCCCTCTATGAGAACCGCTTTGTAACTTTTGCAATAACTGTGCATCAAGCATCGTGTCAGCAGACCCGTCCTCTCTCTAACAAACAAACTCTCCCCTTATCCGCCATCATCCCAAGAAAAGGAGGAGGGGAAACTCACGATGTAAAGCAACAACACTAAAGATGAAGCCCAGGCTCAAGAACATAATCACCATGGGATCGACGCGCAGGCCAGGACTCTCGTCGGTGTATAGTCTCAGCATCGTGCCGGAGCTGCCGCCCGCGCCGGCCGCTCGCGTGCTTGACGGCCGTGCATTCTTCACAGACTCCTTGTGGTCGGCCGCGGCGCGGCGGCGGATGGCCGACCGCGGGCCCCCGGGCGGAGACCCGGGCCGGGCGATCGTGGTCGACGACGACGATTTGCCCGCGGGTGCGCCTGAGTCAGGCCCAGACTCTGGGCCGGATGCCATCGGGGAGGAGGGTCGAGCGGAAGACTTCACAGAGCCGGGTAAGAAAGAGAGTCCAATATAGAGAGTATTTCGAGTGGGGGATGGATGGATAGGTGGGTGGCTTATCGAGAGTGTTTTCAATGAACTTACCAATAATGAATGGTTCACAAAGAGAGAGAAAGTGGAACAGAGGATATAGAAAGAGGTGATGAGAGTTGTGTTGGGGTCGTTGTGCTGCTGCGCTCAGATGTGGCCACGTCTATAAGGAATCGAATGGCCAAACTGCACCCTAAAGTAGTTAGATCAGCCTTGGCACCAAAGGCCCAATTGCCAAGAAAATTAGATCTCTGTCCCTATGGCTTCAAGCCATACCGGTACATACATTCCGTAGTCACCAACTCCGGGTAATAGGCGCGGTAGTTAAGGACAGTCTTCGCCATTTCATATACGACATATTCTATCTCAGTCATCATTTCCTCCTTCATACCGGAACTGTAACTGTAAGCACTGCAGCACCTCCAGTCGTGTCTCCACTTCTCAACCAGCACCTCAACCGCAGCAATATGTCAGCTCTTGTTGATCAGCTTTTGGCTGTTCTTGCGAGTCCTCTCCTCCGTCGGCCCTGACGAGAGGAATCCGAATCGTATCCCAATCACATACGAACTTGCCAAGCAAGGCACCAATGAAGATGGATATGATGATGTAGCCGTTGAAATACATGGCCAGCAGCATGATCAAGTAGGCCACCGCGAACGTGGTCATATGGATGACGCTACGAATCAGTTGCTGCAGCGGCGTGTATCGGAACGAGTGATATTCATTGTCTCCCGTCCACTGATTGTTCTCGACACTTGGATCAACCACTCGCTGAGCTGCCTGACGCTGGAAGTCCGCTAGCAGCCATTTGTCGTACGCCTTGCCTACCCGCCGGAGCACTTCCACACTCACCACCAGCAGTATTACCCCGATGCAACTTGCGGCAAAGCTGGCACGTGAATGCACATGCCACGACTGAGTGAGAAAACCTGGGCACATTGAGTCCGGCTGGCGACGACTTTTCTTTCTACCGCACACTTACAGGCATCAATCGTGTACCAATTCCAAAGCATGCTGATCTTGCAGCTACTTCTTCCATGGCCTCCATGTCCCGATCCTCCGCCCATGTCCATTCCCGATGTGCTGGCAGCCATTGACTTGGACGTTTTGTGGAAAGGATCACGCAGCTGATGGGCCCGAGAGCTCTGGAACAAATGAATGCCACAAGATTGTATCCAAGCCAGTGCAAACTCGATCCCGGGACTGAGTGGCTTCGATAATGGAACTGCGGGTGAACTGAACTGCAAAAGTCGGTTTTTAAACGCGAAGCCGTTGAGCAGATTAGCATACCGGTATTATGCTCCAGCCTCTAGCAGTGCCAAAAGTAGACTGGCTCCATTTTTGAGGATGCCGTTCCGGCTCGTGAGCACATTTTCCTGTCGTACAAAAACGTGCTCACCCGAGGACAAGAATCGTTCCTAGAGCCTTGGCATAACACTGTAGGTTGTAAGTTGTAAGTTGTAAGTTGCAAGTTGCAAGTTGTAAGTTACAAGTTATTCGCTGTAAGTTATAAGTTATAAGTTATTCGCTGCAAGTTATATTCGCTGTAGGACGAATTCCACACGGTCCAACATGAAAGTCTACTTCGTTTGCTTGAGAGATCATCTGTTGAGAATATCGACCAACTGTTCATGACGCACACCTCTTGCACAAGAATGAAATCACTCAAACTGCTCCTGCTCCCGTTCCTGGCTTTCGTTGGCCAATTCCTGCTCGACTTCCTCCGTCACATAGTTCTCTGTTTCTTCCAATCCCTTCTGGATGTGGACCTTGAATCGGATGACGTCCTCGAGCATCCTTTCCACGCAACCATGCAGCTCCTCCTTGACACGACCCGCTTCTTCCTTCATTGTCTCGTAGGCCAGACCCACTTCCATCTCCCTCTGCTCCAAGTCGACGGCACCACGCTCGAGGCCCTCTCGCATCCTCGCTAGCTCTTTCTCCAGTTTCTCAATAGCCGACGTCTGCTGTAGATGCGATGTCTGCCCTGTCTCTTTGAGTGACGAGTACGTGCGCGAGGCTTCTTGCACGCGCCAATTCAAGTTGTCGATCTCGTTGTTCTTGGCTTGCATTGCTTCCGAGACATCATCGAGGATGTTGCGGTTCTCCAGGTCCTTATCGGCGGCAACCTTACGTCGCTCGTTGATCTCGCGACGAAGTGTGATGAAGGCGCTGCGCACTTGGCCTCGCAGGTCGAGATTGAGTAGATGTGCGGGCGAGTGTCCGGTAGAGGAAGACGCGAGTAGGCGATCCGACTCTGACGTGGGCGAGGCTCGTCGAGAGCGTGACGACGACGACAGTGACGACGATGTCGATGAAGCGAATGTGCTTGTCTGAGCGATATTGAGCTCAAGCTCGTAGTTTGTGCCGTTTGCGCGCTTGGCTGAGCTTGGGATCAACGCGAGCTGGTATCCGAGTGAGTTGTATCGCTTGATAACCGCTTCCAGGTCTTCCAGCTTCTGCGCCGTCTCGGTCTCCTTATCCAGCACCTTCCGGTTGACGTCGTCGAGCATGTTGAGAGCATCGTCCTGGCTCTTAGCCAGACGCTCGCGCTCGATGTTCATGCGATCGACTTCCTGCATGTTGACTCCACGTCGGCCGAGCTCTTGCTGCAGCCCATCTCGATCAGCCTCCACGCCAGCCAATTCAGCCTCCACCTTCTCAATCTCAGCTTCGACTATCTTGATGCGAGAGTCGTACTTGTCGATCTTTGCAGCAACGTTGGCGTTGTAGTCTTCGAATTTCTTTGTGTCATCCTCGAGAATCTTGCAGTGCTTGTCCAGCTTTGCTAGATCAGGAGCAGCCTTTTCCATCTCCTCGACCTGAGCTTTCAACGCCTCGTGCTCGGCCTCGTACATCTTCAGCTCCTCGGCATGCTTGGAGTTGATGCGCTCGAATTCTTCGGCCATTGCCTGGATGTGCGGCATGAGCGCCGCGTCGGCATTCTCTTCGTCCTCGTCATTTCCAACAGTCAACCAGTCCTGATAGGCCCCAAACAGGAACCGATGCACAATCCGGTCTCCAGTCACATCGATGCCGGCCTCAGCACATGCATCGTCATATGCACCTCGTGTAAAGTTGTCCTGCATCTGTGCCAGCTGCATAAGCCAATGCAACAGGCCGAGAAAGACTGGCCACGAAGTATGACTGCCCACGGCACTGAGCTGCGACTTGGTGATTGAGTTTGCATAAGGATATCGCAGCTGCTTCAAAATCGGCGGCACTTCTACATCCACTGCTTTCATAAACCGGTAGCCTGGATCAATTCGCTTGTACAACCACTGGAAGATGGATGTGAATTCTTTCTGGCTCGGCGACTTGAGCGAATCCTGCCGCAGCGAGCACTTCATTTCCAGCTCAAAGTTGTTCTGCGTCAGATAGTCGAGTATCTCTTGTCCGAGCCGTGCCCTATACGATGCGTCTCTGAGTGGTCTAGGGTCTTTTGGCGCTGCCGCCGGTAGCGCGTGCGGAATGAAGAATGACTGGTGGTGTGTGAAGGGGCCATGCGCAGATGGCCTGGAATAGATGCTACTTCGTCGCTGCGCACTCGCCGACGCCGGCGTCTGCGATCCAGACAGCTGATGCAGCGCGAGACTGTGCCTTCCACTTGCCAAAACATTCGTCGACGTTGAGCGTCGCAATGTGGACAACCCCATTTCCGCCAGATTGCCACCAGATGACGAGCGCTTGAAGTTGGGCTGCGCCGGCCGCTGGATGCCCTGGATCGAGGTTGATCGTGCATGTTGCGCAGTATATGGCGCCTTGATCGCCGATGCGGGCTGCGGAATACCCGAGAAGTTCTGGATAGCGCCCAAGGTTTCGCGCGGGCGCCGGACACTGAAGAGGCCGGTATTCTGAGACATCGTCACCCTGCGAACTGAAAACGCAAGCTGGGTGCAGCTTCCTTGCTGAGTGAAGTATAGAAGGAAAAATGATGATAGCGGCGTGGTACGCGTTTGGCTTTGGTTGAGCGCCGCGAGGGTATTATGTCATCTGTCAACACAGCCCAGGTCCACAGCAACAACCCTAACCCTAGGTCTTGGCCATGGACCTCGGCCCGAACCTGAATTTTTCCAAAACCGTACCGGTATTTCACCATCACGTTCTCCCTTCCCTCACCAGCCACCATCCCATCTCTTCGCCGAATAAACAAACGACAACGTCAACGATGCTCTGAGCCACAGCATGACAGCCTGAGTACTTCATCGTCAACTATCATTATGGCGCCACGCGAGGACCTCGTTGGTTCGGCAGTTACGTTCCTCCGCGACCCGTCCGTCTCGTCGTCGCCGCTCGACAAGCGCATCGAGTTCCTCAAATCAAAGAATCTCACACAAGAGGAAATCGAACTCTCCCTAGCCAGGGCGGCCGAAGAACCGTCCCTTGGCCCGTCTGTTCCGGCTTCATACGCGTCCGTACAGCCTGGTCGAGGCCCTCCCACCGGCCTCTACGCCAACTATCCCTATAATCCATATGGCCAATTCCAGCCTCCGCCACCCGAGCCGCCGCGTCGCGACTGGCGAGACTGGTTCATTATGGCCACGGTGATTGGCGGCGCAGGCTACGGACTGTGGATGTTGGCCGATCGGTATATCAAGCCACTAGTTGCTCCGCCCACACCACCGCAACTCGAGCAAGATAAGGCGGCAATCGACGAGCAGTTCAACAAAACCTTCGCTCTACTAGACACTTTAGCGTCTGACACGACGGCACTAAAAGATGCCGAAGAGCAGCGCACCACGCGCCTCGACGCTGCCATCGCCGACATCGAAGCCATCGTCACCGAATTGCAGGCTGCCACCCAGCGTCGCCAAGACGATGCGCGCCGCATGGAAGCAGAGATCAATGCCATGAGGGATTCGCTTCCTCGCTCCATCGACAATGTCCGAGATGCATCTGAACGCCAGCTCAAAGAACTCTCGGCTGAACTCAGCTCGCTGAAACTGCTCATGTCCAATCGCTTGGCTGGCTCCCCCTTACCCATGGCCAGCATCCCCAAAACGCAGCCGGCTGACATATCGTCTGTGTCTGTTCAGCCCGCTGCCGCCTCAGCAGGCACCTCCTCTGAGGTTGCACCGGGCTCCAGTGCCAACCCTACAGGCGTCAACAGCGTGGCCAAAGCCCCGTCCTTTCCGGCTCCTGCCTCCTCTCCTGCAGTAGTGACGCCTCGGCCCGCCTCCTCTACCCCTTTTGGTGGCAGTGGGGGCAAAGCCAGCATCCCAGCCTGGCAAATGGCTGCTCAGAAAGCGCAGAAAGATGGCAATTACAACACTACTCCCACACCCACAGCCAACACCCACAGCCAACCATCCGTCAGCAGCCCCAACAACGATGGCGCAGACGCCGTCGCTGCACTGACCGCTGCATAAAACCTTCCTTGGAGCCATGTAAAACCCTGATATATAAGTTGATGAATAATTCATCCATATTGCTCTTTTCCTCGCTCGATCAACCAAACCTCTCCCTCGCCAAGCCCCTCAGATAGTCCATTGTCTTCTCCTCCTTCTCCCTCAGCAACCTGCCCCTCTCCTCCCGTTCTGCCCTTCTCGCCCTAAGCATCTCCTCCCGCCGCAACTCCCGTTCATTCTTCTTCCGCTCTTCATGCTGCTTCATCCACTTCAACTCGCTCATGGTGTCTTCTCCCATGACGTCACTGTCTTTCAAATCCACATCTCCTGCTTCATGAGCAGACTGTGCAAACGCGCGGTTCGACATGTTCGCGTCGCGCTTCTTTTCCAGTTGCCGATTGCGCGATCCAGGCTCAGCTCGCGGTACTAGATCTTCCAGTCGTTCCTTTAGCAGCTTCTTCTCCACTCGGCGCTCTACACGCAGCGCGTCGCGTTGTCGTTCTTGCGCAGACCGCGCATCGTCAGCGGCTTCTTCGCGTCGCGCTTTCAGCTCGTCCACGCTTGGTTCTGTTGCTCCCAACGCTCTGGCCCATCTGTCGGCATGTGCGTGATGGTCGGTGATTGCAGCCGTGCTAGTTGGCAGTGCTGGCCCGAACTCGTCGTCGTCTTCTTCTTCATGGCTAATATCGCGACCAGCACGCCTTGCATCGACATCAGCCGCTTCTTCTCCTTCATACTCTTGTTGACGCACTGCCACCGCCCTCTCAAGCGTCTTCGGATCATACCACCCTTCTGCCAAGTCTCCATGGTTCCTGTCATGTTAGCACAGATCCTCCTTTTCCCACCTGTTGAAAGACTTTTGCAGCCTCCACTCTGACGCCATGGGCCTTGTTGCACCCTTTTGCCATGTTGATAGTAAGAGAACCTAAAAAATGATGCTAATGAAAAACTCACCATCTCCCCACAAAACTCTTCCACCTTCCTTTGACCTCCCCAGCCTCCAGGTCCTCAATGTCGATCTGTTTCTGTATGTCCAGATACAGTGCGAACAGTGGCCGGTACTTGTCGAGGTCATGCTTGCTTAGTGGGCTAGCGGAAAAGGGTAGCAGCCGGTTGTCGTTGTTGTGATCGTAGCGTGACCATTTATGTGGGCGGTGATCGCTGTGGCGGTGAGGTGAACGAGAGCGTGAATCTCTTTCTCGACGAGACATAGTTTCTTCGATTTATGTAGTCGTGTTTATACTCTGGTAGGAGGTGAAGGAACCATATTAATAAGGTAGAAACTCAAGTCATGTGAGTAAAAGATGCTACAGTGGTTCAGAGAGACATGAGGCGCAGGTCTTTAGCTTCTACTGTAATTATTATTAGTTAATAATGCCATGCCGAGACCGGAGGGCTACAAAGGTTTCCTGACGCCACCGAGACTGTGGGAGTCATCACTGTATAAATTTTACATCTTCATTCGTTCGCATAGATTTAGAATAGACGGTTTGGATCCAATAGACCATGCATATCCTCCTTGTCAACGATGATGGCCCGCCATCGAACCAGTCATCACCATACATTCACTCCCTCGCAGTTACTCTCCAGTCACACGGGCACCAGGTCTCAGTAGTTCTTCCTAATGTGCAGCGATCATGGATTGGCAAGGCCCACATGGTTGGCCAAAACTTGACCCCATCATACTTCCGGCCTGGTACTTTGTTGAAGGACGATGGCATCGAATCTACTCGGCCTTTCACCGATGGCGGTGAGGAATGGATTCTCCTGGATGGTACACCTGCCAGCTGTGTCGGGATTGGTCTTCATCATCTCTTCAACAACAGAGGCCCCGTCGACCTAGTTCTCAGTGGTCCAAATTATGGACGTAACACCACAGCAGTCTTTGCGCTGTCTAGTGGCACCCTTGGCGCAGCAATGGAAGGTGCAATTAACGGCAAAAGGTCAATCGCATTATCATACGCCTTCGACTCTCGTGAACATGATCTAGAAGTCATCAAAGAGGCCTCGGAGCTCAGCACGAGGCTTGTTGAGAAGTTTGTCAAAGAATGGCCTGATGACGTGCACTTGTACAGCATTAATGTGCCATTGCGCAAGGGAGTCACCGACGCCAAAATAGTCTATGCTGAGATGATCCAGAATCAGTGGGTCAGTGGTAGCACCTACGATGAGACGCCCGAAGACACAAGAAATGCAGATCCTGCCAACGAGGAGCACAACATACGTGAGAGCGAAGAGCTCAATCGCGATACGCCGGCTAAGACTGGAATTCGTGATCACGTCACTTACAAGTGGGCACCCAAGTTCGTTGATATCAGGAAGTGGGTCGAACAGTGTGGCGAGGGTGACGGCTGGGAGATTTTGCAAGGCAATGTCACTGTCACCCCGCTGCGCGCCAATTTCTGGCCTCTACCCCAGTACAAAGGCGAGATTAAGCTGTGAGTAAGTGAGGCAGAAGAAACCCGTGCTTATCAGGAGATGCTGACTTGGATCGCAGGGACGTTGACTCCGCACTCCAAGTGCAGACTGATATGAAAGCTTTTATCCCTTCATTTTCTGCTGTGGTAGACTATCCCGAATCATATGTGCAGGCCCTGCTCCTACGTGCTCTTAAACGACTCGGACCAGGTGTCAAAATAATTGCGTCTAGCGATCAATTGAACCGCGCAGACTCACCTTTCTTGCAATTTACCGCTTATGAAGCCCTCAACTTTGATCATGCAATGAACCATCCATCAACGTCATTGATTTGTGCGTATATAATCCGCAAAGCTCTGATACGCAAGCACTACCTCTCTAATACAGTCGCGACGTGGCTGGTCAAGCATCCTGAGAGTTCATTGGCTTCTCATTTCAAGCCGTCTACTCATTTTGAGCTTGACTTTGCAGAGTTCCTCGAGGAAGCTCTCGTGGATGCGTGGGATCTCAACAGCAGCTTGTCGGAAAACCAGCAAGTGGTGGAAAACGAGCAAAAGGAGTGGTGGATCCTTAAGCCCGGAATGAGTGACGGTGCGAATGGCTTGAGGTTATTCTCGACATTTGACGAACTGCAAGCCATTTTTGAAGAGTGGGAAGTCGATGAGGTTGAAGAGGATGACGGAAACGACGACAACGATGACAACGATGACAACGACGACAACGACAATAATGCTGACGAGTGTGATGCCAATGAGCTTTCTGGTCATACACAGAGCACGATGATCTCGCAGCTGCGACACTTTATCGCACAACCTTACATCACTCGCCCCCTTTTACTTTCAGGTTATGGAAACCGAAAGTTTCACATTCGGACCTACGTCCTTGCTACCGGTGCTCTGAAGGTATATGTTTACAGAGAAATGCTCGCCTTGTTTGCCGCAAAGCCATACACCCCCCCAGGTGTAGGCGCTAATGGCCTAGATCTTAGGGCGCATCTGACAAACACCTGTTTTCAAGACGAATCTACCAAGAGCACCTCCGTCTACCGCTTCTGGGCCCTGGAGTCGGAGAATCAACCACAAGGGTGGAAGGAAAACATCTTCTCGCAGATTTGTACCATTACAGGTGAAGTGTTTGAGGCAGCGGCCAGAGAGCAGATGGTGCATTTCCAAGCCATCCCCAACGCTTTTGAGATCTTTGGCGTTGACTTCCTCGTCGATGGGGCCCTGCAGGTATACCTTCTGGAGTTCAATGCCTACCCAGATTTCAAGCAGACCGGCCACGAACTGCAAGACATCGTCGTTGGAGGTTTGTTTGACGAGGTTGTAGATATGGCGATCGCTCCCTTCTTTGGCCAGACGAAGGAGCCCCATCGTCCCAGCAGCGAATCACGCATGCCTCTGGTGAAGGACCTTGATCTTGGAAGACACTAAGGCTTTGTTTACACGGGCCACTCGCCTTGGGGCCTGGCTAAAGACTGGGGCGAGCCTGTTACGCTCTCGGTTAATCTCGCGTCTGGAATTTCGTAGCAATACTCATGACCATTTTTCACAGTCTGTTCTGTCAACCTAAAGTCGAGGGCCCTTTCTGATCATGCTATTGACCAAGTGTCACACCACTTTCCTACTGCGTGGCCCTTATTAGGCCTGCAGTGCCCGGAAGGGTCGGAAGGGCGATATCGACCGCGAGAGGGATCGAGAATGAGAGAGATTGGGGTGAGAATGAGGAAGAAATGAGGGAGAGACAGAGGAACAGTGGACCCGAGATAGCAGTCGATAGACTTGTATGAACTATCCGTGAGTCTGTTCTGTGTGTTGTCTGATGAATGAGTGAATCTAAAAGAATGTCTAAGAAGCTCTTATGACAACGTCGCCAAGGCTTCAACACGTGAGGTGGCACGTACAACAACCCCACCATACTTGCACTATCTATCCATCCTCCCACAGCCTTTCTTTACATCATCTCCTTGACTGGACCTCTCTCTCAGTAAGGAAAATTGCATAGCCCAATGTACATACCACCAAACATACTCTAGTGATGAAACCTACCTTTGCTCCTCTATCTAGAGTGCGCTTTTCAACACTGCTTGAGGTTACACACAATGCGCCTTTTAACAATTGACAGTCATGGTCAGCTGAGCCTAACCAAAAACTTAATCGAGGACATTCCACGCTACGCAATCCTTTCCCATACGTGGGAGGCGGATGATGATGAGGTTACATTCAACGATCTAAAAGATGGATCATATAAGCACAAGGCTGGCTATAAAAAGATTCGATTCTGTGGGGAGCGAGCTCGAAAAGACGGTCTACAGTACTTCTGGGTGGACACATGCTCTATTGACAAAACCAACCATACCGAACTCGCAGAAGCCATCATCTCGATGTTTCGCTGGTATCTTGAAGCGGAAAAGTGCTACGTATACCTTTCGGATGTTTCGGTAGGGGTCGTGGGAAAGAGCAACCGAACCAAGCGTACATGGGAAACAGACTTTCGGAAGTGCAGGTGGTTCACACGGGGCTGGACGCTTCAAGAGCTCCTCGCACCAAAGTCCGTGGAATTCTTTTCACAAGATGAAGAGTGGCTTGGTAATAAACATGCACTAGAGCGGGTAATCCACGAGACGACCGAGATTCCCCTTATGGCTCTACGCGGTGTCTCTTTACCTAATTTCAGTGTAGAGGAGAGGATGCGATGGGCAGCGAGACGGCACACCAAAAGAAAAGAAGATCAAGCATATTGTCTTCAGGGGATTTTTAATGTGTTTCTGTCTCCGATGTATGGCGAAGGAGGGAACGCATTCATTCGATTACAAGGTGAGATTGACAGGCTCTCAGGGAGTAAGGTCAACTCAGACAAGTTACCATCCGTATGCGGCGCTAGCCCAGTGTGGTATGTCCCTTTTACTCAAACGTCCGAATTTGTTGGCCGCACCAATGAGCTTCAACATCTCAAACGAAAATTGCTTGAATTCAATAGTCATCAAATTGTGTCTATCCTCGGTTTGGGTGGTGTGGGTAAAAGTCGTTTGGCGCTGGAGCTTGTCTACCAAATAAAGTCGGAACGCCCACAGTGTTCGGTCTGTTGGGTTGAGGCCACAGACCCATTAACGTTTGAAAGGGACATCCTCCAGATCGGAAAAGAGTTTGGAATCCCGGGAATTGAAGACGACGAAGCAGACGCCAAAACGCTGGTCAAGCAGTGGCTCAGCAGAGTGTCTGGGGAAAATTGGCTTTTGATTCTCGACAGCGCCGACGACGAAACAGTATGGGCACAAAGATTTAATCCTACTGATCGGAAATCATCACTCATGGATTGGTTACCCTGCTCGGCAATTGGCTCTATCCTTATTACTACCCGGTCACGACGTGTTGCAAGCTATCTCGCCAGAAAGGAGGTTACCGAGCTGCATGCGATGTCACTAGATGAGGCGAGGACAATGTTTACTAATGCGTTAGAGAAACCCGAGATGGCTGCAGACGAGAGCACAACATCAGTCTTGCTCGATAAGCTAACTTATCTACCCCTTGCTATAACCCAAGCCGCTTCATATCTCAATATGACTCAAGAGTCTATAAGGACATACCTAGAACTGATGAATGAGCCCGAAGAGGAAGTGATTAAGCTTCTGAGTGACGATTTCGGCGATCTATCACACTACTCAAGTGCTCATAACGCAGTAGCGACCACCTGGCTCATCTCATTCAACCAAATCCACCGATACCACCCATTAGCTGCGCAGTTTTTGAGCTCGATGGCTTGCCTTCATGAAAAGAATATTCCACGATCTCTGCTACCAGTGGTCAACTCAAAGAAAGATATTCTTGATGCTCTTGCTACACTGAAGGGATATTCATTTCTGACAGTGCAGATAGGAGAAAATGGTGAGATGAATTCTGAGATGTTGTATGACATGCATCGACTGGTACACCTTGCTGCTCGAAATTGGTTGAAGATAAATGGGCAGCTTTCTGATTTGACGAAGGCCTGTATTACACAACTCGCAGAGCTCTTCCCGACACAGGACCATGCGTATAGACGTACCTGGACAATATATCTACCGCACGCTCAGCGACTTTGTGACAATGCCGGGATCGAAGATCATCCTGAACGGTATTTGCTCCTCGAAAAGATGGGCCTGTGTCTCTGTATCGATGGGAAGTATAGTGACGCTGTAAAAATACATAGTATAGTCGTAAGATGGAGGGAAAATAAGCTAGGATCTTCAGACAAAGACACACTATACTCTTACAATAATCTAGGCGAGGCATTGAGATGGAAGGGTGACTTCCCTATGGCTGAACTATATCTTGAAAAGGCTTTCAGAGGACAGAAGGAAATTCTTGGGGCAGAGCATCCTTCAACACTGGCCAGTATAGGTAACCTAGCGTCGACATACTGGAATCAAGGCCGATGGAAGGAGGCAGAAGAGCTGGAAGTACAAGTGATGGAGACAAGAAAGAGGGTGCTGGGGGCAGAGCATCCTGACACACTGACCAGTATAGCTAACCTAGCGTCGACATACCAGAATCAAGGCCGATGGAAGGAGGCAGAAGAGCTGAAAGTACAAGTGATGGAGACAAGAAAGAGGGTGCTGGGGGCAGAGCATCCCTCCACACTGATCAGTATAGCTAACCTAGCGTTGACATACCAGAATCAAGGCCGATGGAAGGAGGCAGAAGAGCTGGAAGTACAAGTGATGGAGACAAGAAAGAGGGTTCTGGGGCAAGAGCATCCTTCAACGCTGGACAGTATGGCCAACCTGGCGTTACGCTAAAAGACCAAAATGACGATGATGAAGCCATGAAGTTGATGACCTCCAGTATGGACCTAAGCATAAAGGTGCTCGGTACTTCACATCACAACACTCAAAATACCCTAGCAACTCTAACGGCGTGGTTAAGTGCGGGGGATTAAGTGGAATATCAAGAAGGGGATAGTGTCGGCCATATGCCTGGAGCCTGGGTTGAATGACATATGCAGATATTTCAAAGATAGGGTGACGGAGGGCCGAGCTCTGTTGCCTCTATCCAGCTAGGCACGCCGACAGGTTCATCATCCTCAATCTCCCGACTTCGGCGACTAGCCCTCCATGCAAACCTATAGGTGGAACACGTAATAGTAGACTACATGGGAAGACGCGTCAACAAGTCAGGTGAGTCAGGATAGTGAATCCCTATATAGGCAGATAGGCTCCTGCAGTAGAGAGGAACGGGACGGTCCATCAACGTTTTCTCTTGATCCTGATCTCCATTGATATCCTCGTCGATATAAATTCAGGAATGAACCAGATCAATGGTAACTAAGCGCACGGAAACCTGCCAGAAAGTTGGTTGGTGACGGGGTTTCCTCCTGCTCCAGTATAAGCGACCCAAAAGCGTGCCATAATTCTGTACAGTAAGTGACAGATCTCGCCACGAGAATGGCCTTGAAAGGGTGGTGAAAAATGAGTCAAGTTAGGCCGGCCTAATTTCATAAATGGGTACCTCTGATTGGTTGAGACTCATTAACGAACAGGTCGATCAATAGGGAATGATCATACAAATCGTATGAGTGCGATCAAGAGAAGTAAATGAGTGAAAACCGTGACCCGGCGGTTTGGATTTCAAGGAGCTATCTGCACTATATACCTTAGCAGCGTTCGCTTATCAAGAGCTCATTATCATCCACGACTGGGCAATTAGTATGGTGCGCACACTATAGATTCCCACTGATAGATACTCAAAGCGTTTAGTGCACCGATATCGGAAATTGTAGTTCACGTGACCAAACTCCGTCTCGCACACAGTAGACTGCCGCTGACACTCATGGATTGTGTCGTTATTTATTGGTGAGACGAGCTCGACATGCTGATTTGATGAATGAGTGAATATTGCCTGTCGCCTTGCCTCAATCTGTTACTGCTGCCTGACAAAAGAATATAATTCCAGGTGTGAAATGTATATGATTGGCTGGTACTACAATACGAGAGATGCTTGCAGAAGGTGACTCAGCGCTGAGCTCGGAATACCAGGCAGAGACGCGATTGCAGACTTGTGTAAAGATTTTGAGTTTGGAGTTTGGTGAGTGGACGTCCGCGAGTGCTGAATGGTGTTCTTGGCACTAGGCTCCCGGGCTTCCATCCATAGTTCCTATATAGTAAGTGAAGAAATCTATCATGAATAAATTAATCGTTGCTGTCGGACAAAGATAGGTCCGAAACCTCATTGCTATGATCCATATATTATCTATCTACTGGAGCTAGACTCCTGCTTGATATATCCTCGCAGCTCGTATTCTCTTGCGATATCGGCTATAGACAATGGGTGGGCCGAGTAGTATGATCGTCGTCGCGCTATAGACGACCGTTGTCTCATGATCAGAGACGATTAGGTCACTATTTACGATCGGCGCAGATAAGGGACATGTGCTGAGATAGTCTTGGCATAATGTCTGAGTGTTGCCATCGATGGCCAAGGGAGCTTCCTCAGCTATCACTTTCCTCACCCTGACATTCAAAATCATGGGAATCGGTGTAGAGACCTTGCTGACAGCTTCTAGTTTGGTGTACTTTTCTTGTCATCAAAAATTGACAGAAAATAAGGGATAGAAGAGGTTGAAAACTCGTGTGAAGATTGCAACTAAAGTGGCGCCAAAATCCCAGATGCGACGAAGTCTAACAACTTTGTCATCGCATCTGCCTTTCTACTCTGGAAGCGACTGCCAGATCAAAAACCCCAGGGGGTGACCGACCTACGCGCAGCGGTGAATAGGAAAATCGGCATGGCGAATCCTTTGACGCCCAGGACAGAGATAGCGATCGAACCAGGATCTTCTGATTGAAACTAACACTGCTAGTCGTTGTTTTTCTTGTCACTGTCGCCACGATTGCAGAAGCTACAGTTCGAGTACTACAACTTGGCGGGCTCACGAAGGAAGCCCATGATGGTATCCTGGCCGACCTATTATTTGGCTTCTCATGGACGGTTCTCTTCTTGAGTCTTGCTGGATGCCAATGTGATACTTTTGTACAGCAAGGGACATGCTTTCTATCTTTTCTATTGAGCGCACAATCCCTGTCAAGGGTCTCTTATACCAACCTCCGCAGTCCGGCTTAAGAGGTCTGAGAGACACGAGAACGGTGCTTCATGGTTGTCGAGTCTTTCTCGTAGGTTTGACATGCTTAATTGTCTTCATTTCAGCTTGGCTACCTGTTCTATCGGTCAGCACAGATCCAAAGACAGAGTCTCTTCTGGCAGAAGCGAGAACACAGCAGAAGGAGGAAACAAAGACCAAGGATGATCTGGAGGATGGTAAAGCCAGAGACGAAATTCGAAATCGGCCCGCAGAAACTTGGAGCGTGCCCTGCGAAAGTATTTCAACTTATATATCTGTGTTGAGATAATCGACTCACGGATTGGCCTCCCGATGCTTGAAAACACACTCTACATGTACCTCCTAAGCGAGCAGGAGCTTGCGATAAAACGCGCGGCCTACGACCACATCCCCAACCTGTCTGCCGACTTCCATGACTCCAAGACGTCTTCATACGTATGGTCGGCTATGTACCAAGCGTGCTCAACAATTGGGTTGATACATGATGTCGCCTTTTCCATCGGCCCTTCAATCATAGACTTGATAGCTGGATTTATAGTGCTATATGCACTCTTTGGCGACTACATGGGACTTCTAATACTAGCAACAATTGTCCTCTTCCTCTGGCTGACAGCAAATGCAAGCTCACCTCCCGCCGATCTGTACAGAAAACACGCCGACTGTTGGTATAGTGAATACTTGCAGATATTGGATTCAACCCAAAACTGGTACACGGTGTCGAATCTAACCAGATCCCGTACCAGAAGGAGCAGTTCCGTACCAGAGATCAAGCAATCCAGGACATTAACATTGCCATATGGTGGTACAACGAAGGAAGCAGCACTGTCCGCTACTCACTCATTGCTTTAGCCTTCGCGGCGGCCTGTTGCTTAGTAGCTGTCCAAATTGCCCAGCATGAGCAAAAGTTGGGTGCCTTCGAAACCTTGACGAGTTACTGGGCTCAATTGACGGCGTCTCTGTCACGACTGGTGGGGAGATCAACAGAACTTCGGAAAAGCTGGTGCGTGCAGAAATGCATTTTGTACTTTTAGAAAAGAAGCTACAAGTCCTCCAGGACGATGAGACTGCCGAGCATTTCAAGTTCCTCGGCGGCGAGGTCGAGTTCGACAACGTATACTTTAGCTACGATGGCACGCGCCAGGGGTCTGAAGGCATCTCCCTTCGGACTCCTGCTGGAAGCACTACTGCGCTTGTTGGTGAGACCGGGGGAGGAAAGTCAACCACCCTCAAACTGCTCTTTCGGTTTCACGATCCACGGCAAGGCCAGGCGCTCATCGACGGACAACACGTGCGCAAGCTCCAGCTCCAATCCTTCAGAAAGCACATTGGATGGGTACCGTAGGACACGGTACCATTTAACAAGACGGTTCTCGACAACGTTATATACTCGGGCCTGGATCTTATCGCGGACCGTGCGGAGCGGGCATGCATAGACGCGGCACTGCACGAAAATATCATGGCATTCACCAAGAAGTACCAGGAGAACGGTCGGCGAACGCAGCATAAAACTGTCGGGTGGCGAACGGCAACGACTCGCGATCGCTCGCATCATCCTCAAGGCGCCGGACATTCTGTTTCTCGACGAGGCGACCAACGCGGTCGATAGCATCACAGATGCCCAGATTCAAGTCAGTCTCGAGAAGCTGGGCAAGTTGAAGACCACATTCGTGATCGCGCATCGTCTATCTACCATCATGAAGGCCGATCAGATCTTGGTGATCGAAAAGGGCAAATTGGTTGATCAGGCAACCACAATGAGCAGATTAAGCTCAATGGGGTGTACAAGAAGCTGTGGGATAGCCAGCTCAAGTTGCAGCAGGCGGGCGTTGCTGGGGTGAAGACTGAAGAAGGGTCGCAGCATCAGCACCACCAACCATGAATGCCAAAGCCGCTCAAATCGAGCAGGACACCAGATTAGGCAAATGTCGAAACATTGCACGACAGGAGGTAATCAAAGAGTGAGTCTACTTTGGTCAAGCCCATATGAGGCTGATAAAAATGACAATGATCAATGACGGCGAACGACGGATGAGGATAACGACGGCAGAGTGACCAGGCCAAAAGTACATAGTCTCAGACTCCAAAGCGGAATGTGCTGATTATATACATTTTGTCAACAAGGGAAACGCTAAGCTGCTGGCTAATAGTCGATGTTGCGCTATGGATCTGCGTATGGGGTGTATAGAAATGGCACGGCATGGCATGGCACAGCGTAAGTATTGCGTTGCATGGAGTCGAAAAGAAAGAATGGGATCGCTACTCAACAGAGATAGACGAGGAATCCACCAACTGGACAAATTATCCATCGTGATTTTGCTCCCCGTCGTCTGTTTTGAAAAGAAACCATACGGCGTAGAATTTTCGGAATACTGTAATTAGGTGCAAATAAGGGAAGGGGTGAGAGATACATTCTCGAGAGAGTGAAAGGTCGTGGAAAGGAAAACTTCAATCTTTTCATCCTAGTATCTGCAAAGTACCTATACAGAGCGAGAGTGTGATACTCATTTGGGGGTATCTCATAAATCAATGGATCAGTTAAAACTAACAAACAAAAAAAAGGCGTTTCTCTCTTGCTTTGACATTGAAATCCCGTTCCATTTCCTTCATTCCTCTGCTGTGCGGCACCAGTTCTGAAATAAATGCTGGGGTTAGATGTTCTCAATCACCCTGGCATTCATAGCCTGCTGGAAGCCATCATGGGGCTCGAGGTTGAATTGATGGCTGGAACCGGTGTTTTGCTTGGATTGGTACTGCCTGCTGGAGCCGGGCTGCTCGAAGGACTCGGCCATGGCCTCGGCAGGAATTGTTTGGTTTGCGGCGGGAAGAAAAATGACCTTGCTGTTGGCAGTCTTGGCCATGGCTTGCATGGCCTCGAGGTATCTGATTTGCATGGCCGGGGCGGAGCTGAGAATGTCGGCAGCCTGTCGCATGAGCTTGGCAGACTCGACTTCGGCGCGGGCGGCGATAACTTTGGATTCACCGATACGCTTGCTCTGGGCAGCCATGGAGAGCGAATCTTGCAGGTCATTGCTGAAGATGATATCCTTAATCAGCATGGACTCGACTTGCACGCCCCAGCCCATAGCAACGTCTTCAATGATTTCGCCAATGGACTGGGCGATCTCCTCGCGGCGCTCGATCACATCCTGCAGCACACGGGCACCGACGACATGGCGCAGTGTGGTTTGCGTGCGCTCGACCAGGGCTTGGCGAATGTTGGCGATGCCAAAGGCGGCTTTGTGGGGTGAGGTGATATGATAGTAGATGACTGAAGTCAGGTTAAGGGTCACGTTATCCTTGGTCATGCAAACCTGGCGAGGCACTTCGACAATTTGGATTTTGACGTCGACTTGGATGAGACGTTCCGACAGAGGATTAATGTGCACCAGACCTGGGTCAACGGCACGGGTGAATTTGCCGAACTTGGTGACGAGACCAACATTGCCTTGCGACACTGGCTTGTAGGGGTTGGGGCAGATGATGCAGCAAGGAATGGCACCGCAAAAGCCGATGCAAGAGCCAAGCGTGTTGACTTTGGGAATCCGGTGTTAGCAATATAGTCAACGAACGCGGCGCGTCAAGAACGTGGAGCTGTAAGAACACGACTTACTCATCGATCCGTACCAGCCATGTGCATCAACTTCGGTCTCGCCCTGAAGCATTTGCGCGTACGATGGCTGGAGATCCTCGCGGCGAGGAGGTTGGACCTTGATCACACCATTCGGAGCATTTTGCGGTCGAAAGCCTCTGCTGTTATCAAGCGTCGCGGCGCCCTTGGCCGAGGCTGCTGGCGAAGAATCCATGGAGGAGGGTGGAGAAGAGCGTAAGAGGGGGCGTGTGGCCGACAGTTTGTTTGGAATGGAGTCAAAGAGTGCACGACAACGACAATGGAAGATTCAGAAGTCGGTCTCGTCGTATAAGTGCGGGAGAGGTGAAAGGAGTGGAGGCATAAGTGAGGAGTTGAAGATACTATTTCTGGGTCGACCGAGAGCGCTAAACTTGATCAGGCCCAGGCATAAACTCCTGTCATCTGGCCCCGCACAGAGCTTCGAACCAGAGCCTAATCCCACCTATCAGCGCGCCCTTGGCTGTCATTCTAGCGGTATCCTCGTCAGGCCTCCCCGGCTAGGTTTACGCGTCACTCGAATTCAAAAATCGCAACTCAATCTGCTGCAACCCTCGTTTCTGACGTTTTCGGCTCGAATCGTTCAGCAGATTCGCTGGGAACTCGCACTCTGAGATCGCCTCCAGCTCCTGTGATTCTTTCTGGATCTGTCTGGGTTGATCGCGGGGAGCGATTTTCGGGCCGATGTGGCAGTGCTCGCAGGATGTGACCCAAATGGATACGCCCGACTAAGGCTGGGCGAGAACAGTTCTGGAAGGACGCTGGCTGCCTCCTCTGGTGAATACCTCCACACCGGCCACTAATAAGAGAGGGAGCAGCACGGAATTATCGACGGCCGGGGTTGCTCAGACACCTCTTGTGTCAAATAGTGGTAACAGCTCCTTTCCAGTTTCACCACTGCCCCCTTCCAGTCTACCTTCCGAAATGAGACTCTCAAAGACGAAGGCGCTGCTTCGGGCTCAGCTCTTTGTTCAGGATAAAGCTACGTATTCGGTCTTTGCTTTTTGCGCAGAATTCCCCACGCTAGAGGTATAGTCCAAAGTAATAATACTGGACGAGCTTAGACCGCTTCGACTAAGCCCCACGCTGGATGAGCCTTCAGTATGCTTGTATCTTGTGCGAATGCAAAATTACTTTGAGTGAGGCGCATTAGATTCAAAGGGCTGGCTGAAATCGGACACCTTGACGCCATGATAAAGTTCGGTGATCGAGAGTGAGAAATGAGTGTGGGGATTCCAGAAATTTGCTGTTTTCGGAATAGTGCAACTGGCGGTTGGCGATGCCGATCAAGGCAATGCAAAAATATTCCCTCACGCCACTGCCACTGAGTTACTGGTATTTTGCATGGCCCTAGGCTTTCTTGTCACGAGAATGCTCAGATTTATTATTAACACTCGCGATCTCAAGCCGACCTACCCGGCCACGGTGAACTATTTCGGGAACATGACCATTTCCATGCCGTTCGTCATATGCGACTGGATGAGAGATTGGAATCGGCAGCGGGGAGCACTCGATAAACCTTTGAGCAGCTCCTTCTCTGAGTTGTTTCTATTTCAGACCATGCTCCTTTACTTACAGTTCCTGGAACCTTAACGAGGAATGAAAGGGGAGCGTCCAGCTTCCTTCGGATGCTGGTGCGATTAAACTCACCAGCGAGCCTGGTGAGCGAAAGAGAAGTAACAACAACCATGTTTTGGTTTCTATTGATGGGAGCGTATGGGCATCTCGGTCCCAGTCGAAACTGAGAGGACATTTGACCGGCGAGCGGATTTAGGCTGTGCTAGAAGGATTGGCTAGAACAGAAGAGCCTCCCACTGCCTAACCAAGGCATGCATTCTACAGCCAGTCACACAAAAGTACTCTTACCATACTTTCTTTGGTGAAATGCTCTTTTCCAATGCCACCTTAAACCCTTTTAAGGAGTATTCTAAGATATGTGGCGTGTTGTATTTTTAGACTGTCAGCATAAGCACTCTACGGTGGGCTAGGCGGCCACTAGTGCTTTTTGGTCCTTTGTGGGCAAGTTTCCCGACACTTTTCAGAATTTTGGCAGAATTCAAACTGCATCTTGTTGGCAGTCACACAACACAGCAATGTCTGCGCAGGCCAGCAGGCCAGTCTCGCCAGCTAAAGAGCATGGCAAGCACAAGGGCAAGTCTGATAAGAAGCGCAGACATGAAGAATCAGCTGGTGACAGTGTACCAACTAAAAGTAAACGACAGAAACATGGCGATGAGGTCCATAATGATGAGGCCGTGAGGAGGAGCGGAAAACAGGACAAAAAGGAGAAGAAGAAGAACAAAGAAGAGAAGATAGAAAAGAAGGAGAAGAAGAAGGAGGAGGAGGAGGAGAAGAAGAAGAATAATAATAATAATAAAAGAGACCCTCTCGAGCCTAGCTCGCTGCCAAGCCTGAAGAAAGAAAAGCACCGGGAAGTTGAGCATACAGACGAGCCACAGTCGAATGGCCTTGCGCACGATGACATTTCAGAGCTCTCGGACGCCTCGCAGGTGACAGAAGCTTCAGACACTGCTGAGGAGAAGGAGAGGAAAAAGAGACAGAGAGAAAAGAAGCAGAAAACTACTCCAACAGAGTTGGCCACAAACGGAATGGGAGACGAGGACGAGGACGGGGATGTTGAGCGGTCAGGTACGCCGGCGGTCGAGGCGCCAGAAAACATAGAAGCTCCTGCCGAGCCGGTTACCTCGGCCGAAGCTCCATTCACGTTCGAAGACAAGAGCTTGGGAGTGGACTTGCTGAATTCCCCTGACCCGAGCAGCTTCTACTCAACTCGAATATCGCTTTACCTGCCCATCCCCGCCATTACGCTTCCTCATCATGCCATCAGCGCGCTTCTAAGTCGGCACCTTGCACCACTCTTGCTCACCTATTTTCCCCCTGTCAAAGGAATAGTCCTCGCGTTCCAGGATCCCGTTATGAGTGCAAATGCAAGCGGTGGAATCAACCACCCCCTCAAGCCACCAACCGATGATCAGTATCAAACAGAAGGTGATGATGCACATGTCACGCAAGTTCTGGCCCAAGCATCCGATCAGCAAGGCGTTGCCTGGGTCTGGCTAACCGTCACTTTCCTGGTCTTCAATCCACAGCGCGGCGACCAACTTTACGGCGTCAACAATGTAGCATCCGAGGGCTTTGTCGGACTCGTGAGCTACAACTACTTCCAGATCTCTATCGGTGCCCGGAGGATACCCAGCGAGTGGAAATGGCGAGGTCCTGAGACAAGTCAAGGTCGCAAGCAGAAGCGGCGTACGAAAGGGAAGATGGATCAGGATGGGCGATGGAGTCAGAGCAGCCCTGTTCCCGCGGAGCCGTCTCAGTCATCTGTGGCCGACGAAAGATCCAGAGTTAAGATCGAAAGCGACACGGGCTTCTATCTCGAGAGTGGTGACAAGATTGATAATGTGATGAAGTTCAGAGTTGTCGATACCGATATGGTGGCAGGGAGTCATAAGGGCGAGTGGGCCTTGCATGTCGATGGAAGCCTGTTGGATGATGATGCGGAGAAACTGGTGAGAGAGGAGGAGATGCAAGCTTGGGAGCGGCGGCACCAGAGGCAAGGAACGCCAGGCATTGAAATGAGCGGCGGTTTGGCGGCGAGCCGTGAGGGAAGCGCAATCAGCGGCCCCTGACAGCCCTTGATCAAACTAGACGGCCAAGCTGATTAAAAGTAGCACCTGACTCTAGGTTATATGTCTGCCGCCTAACTCCTGACAATTGAAGCATTCCTCATTGGCGGAGATTAGCTTGGCTCCGCCCGGTCTCTCGGACATGACGCAATTGATGCCTCCAATCGAACGTGTCTTCGCGAGAGACATTGAATGGCACCACTACTAATGCATAATCATTTCGATTCTCATTTTCTGGTGATGTGTCACCTTATCAGGTAGGACATTTTTGTGATTCACGATTTGTTTCATGCCGAATCTGCGTTTCTATACTCGGCCCTTGAGTTCTTGCAGCATTGCTTTATCCAGGCATTCAGCCCGTTCACCAGGAAACACATTCTGGAAACCCTTCTCCTCTCACGCTGTCAGGATGGCTCAGCAGTATAAATTGAAAGACCTCACAAATCTTGATCTTGAAGAGCTTGGCAAGGTCGAAGCCCAGGTTGAGGGCATCGAAGGAGGCAAAGTATTACTCGTAAAGGTACGGGGTCAGGTACATGCGCTGAATGCCAACTGTACCCATTATGGAGCACCCTTGAAGAACGGTGTTGTAACTTCAGACGGGCGGATAACGTGTCCGTGGCATGGAGGTATGGTCAAGCTCAATGCCACGGCAAAAGGTATCGTTATTAACAGATTCAGCTTGCTTCAGTGCCAATACGGGTGACGTCGAAGATGCCCCGGCCCCCAACGCCCTGAACAAGTTCGATGTCGTTGAGAAGGATGGCAGCGTCTATGTCAGAGGAAAAGAGGCAGATATCAAGGCCGCCAAGCGAGTAGTCGGCGTCAAAGTGGTACCCAAGAACCAGCAGAGACTGGTCATCGTTGGAAGGTATACTTTCAGCGTCTGAATGGCCACAAAAGAGTGACACTGACACGTACCAGTGGCAGCGGAGCATTCGGAGTTCTCCTGAAGTTGCGCGAGCTCGGCTACCAAGACCAAACCACTGTGCTCACTAATGAAAGCCTGCCAATCGACCGCACGAAGCTATCAAAAGCTCTCATCACAGATGCCTCCAAGCTATACCTGCAGCCACAAGCATGGTATGATGACGGAGCAATCAATATCGAGTCCGAAACTGTTACATCCGTGGATTTTAAGGCGAAGGCCGTCAAGACTCAGTCCGGAAAGGTGTTTCCTTACACCAAACTGATCCTCGCGTCCGGCGGTACACCCAAAAGACTCCCTCTGCCAGGATTCAAGGACTTGGAAAACATCTTTGTGATCCGACGTGTGTCAGATGTACAGGCTATCGTGGCCGCGGTGGGCAATAAAGGCAAAAATATCGTCATCATCGGCACGTCGTTCATTGGCATGGAAGCTGCCAACGCACTAGCCAAAGACAACAATGTGACTCTAGTGGGTATGGAGGATGCGCCACTCGAAAGAGTGATGGGCAAACAAGTCGGCCAGATCTTCCAGAGAAGCTTGGAAAAGAACGGGGCCAAGTTCTACCTCGGCGCTTCGGTGGACTCAGCCGTACCCGCTTCAGAAGGTGGCCGCAATGTGGGAGCGGTCAAGCTGAAAGATGGCACCGAGCTAAAGGCCGACCTGGTCATTTTGGGCGTGGGTGTCAGCCCAGCTACAGAATACTTGAGAAGAAACCCGGATGTAACGCTCGAGAGGGATGGCAGTCTCTCTGTCGACGAGTCATTCGCTGTCAAAGGTCTCCCAGACGTTTACGCCATTGGCGACATTGCCACATACCCATACTCCGGTCCGGGAGGCAACAACTCACCCGTCCGTATAGAACACTGGAACGTGGCGCAGAACGCAGGACGCAGTGTGGGCCAGCAGATTGCCCAGCCCAGCAGCAGCAAAGCGCCGGAATCATTCATCCCGATCTTTTGGTCGGCCCTCGGCAGTCAATTGCGATACGCTGGCGCGACACCCAACGGCTACGATGATCTAGTCATCAAAGGCGACCCTGCCAACGGCAAGTTTGTAGCCTACTACACAAAGGGAGATGATGTTGTCGCTGTTGCCAGCATGATGATGGATCCCATCCTAGTGCAATCTGCCGAGTTGATGAGAAAGGGGCAAATGCTGACCAAGAGTGAGATCGAAGCTGGAAAGGATCCGTTGAAGTCTACTTCTTTGTGAAGTGAAAATATGATTGTTAGCGTCGCAGCCTTTAAACATGTCCCCTTTCCCCCCGGATATGGAATCCCACGTCATCCTTAACCTTAGTTGTGCAAGTACTGTATATGTAGTATTAGGCGGGGGTGGATATGAGGGGGAATTTGCCAAGACTCTGCTGCTTGCCTGTCTTTGTAATACGTGGGGGTGTGGGGTGGGGAAGGCTTCGTTCCAGAGTATTAAAATGAGAACAAAGAGGAAGGAGGGAGAGATATGATATATTGATGGGTAAAATGGGTACGATTGTTCAGGATGGAAAATGGCTATCTATTTTCCCAAAAATGGCCAAGTGAGAAAGACCCAGACCCGAATCTCCTTTCCCTCTACTCTTCTAACATGTGTATAATATAGATAACGCCATTAAAATGCCATTATCATTGATCGTCTCCCTACGACAAAGAGTCATCGTTCTTGATCTGAACCTTGATAGCGCTCAACTTGGGGTTAGACGCTGTCTCGAAAGCCTGCAGAGCATCAGACAGGTTGAAGCGGTGGGTGACCAGCTTGTTCAAGGTGATGACGCCGGAGTGCACTAGCCGGATGGCCTTGGGCCAGGTGTTGGCGTAGCGGTACTGGTACTGCAAGTCGATTTCCATGGTGCTGAGGCGCATAAAGGGCACGGTCATCTCGTTCTTGCCGACACCGATAACGAACACCTTGCCGCCAAAGCGCACGCTCCAGATAGCGCTAGCTACGGAGGACTCAACGCCCGTGCATTCCAGGGCAATGCGGGGCCGGATGCCGCCGGCGGCAGCGATGATGCTGCCGGCGGATTCCTCAGCTGTCTTGCCGCGCCGGATCAGGACGGTTGAGGAGCCGACGGCGCGCGGACACAGCTTCTTGGCAAAGTTGAGCCGCTCCTGATCAATGTCAGTGATGACGATAGGGCAGGCGCCGGCGGCTTCGCAGCAGAGCAGGCTGACGAGGCCAATGGGCCCCGCGCCGCAGATGAGCACGGGGTCGCCGAGTCTGACGCCGGCACGGTCGATGCCGGCGAGCGCGACCGAGAGCGGCTCCAGCAGGCTACCTTCCTCGAAGCTCATGTCGCCAATTGGGTGGCACCAGACCGCGGGGTGCTTGACGTAGCGCCGCAGCAGGCCGTCGACGGGCGGCGTGCTGAGGAATTCGACGCGCTCACAGCCATTATAGCGGCCCGTCAAACACGGCTCGCAGCGGTGGCAAGGGATGTTGGGCTCTATCGCTACTCGGTCGCCCGGCTTGAGGTCTTTGACTGACGGGTGCACCGACACGATCACGCCGGCTGATTCGTGGCCGAGGATGTGGTCGCCCTCGACGATCATCGGGCCAATACAACCTGCGTGCCAGAAGTGGACATCAGATCCGCAGATGCCGGTGCTCTTGATGCCAATGTAGACCTCGCCTTCTTTGAGGCCCTTGCCGTCCTGCACATCTGCTTGTGACGGGCATGTCTCTGCGACCCAGAGATCATGTTTGGGGTTTGTGAAGACCCCGATGTTAGGCTTGGATGTGTCAGTCAGCGTCCTAGTCAGTAGTGTCAACATGGTCCTGGAGGAGACTGAGAGACGGAGAAGAATGACGAGGACAAACGAGGAGGATAGAAGTAAGTGAGCAACAGTAATACACCAGCTGGTGGGCTTAGCATTCATTATTTTTTTCCTATCCGAGTTCCCCGGATCCGATTCATCACATCCCCCCATGTTTCCATGTCTCACACAATAACCGGGAAATTGGAGTGTTCTCCCCGTCAACCCCGCGACGCTGTACACTCCCAATAGAGATAGAGTCCTCCGCGGCTGCTTTCCCTGATTTAGTCACCGGCACGCTTTCCCGTCGTAGATAGAGCTGGGTGTAAGGTAGAGTTAGGGCATGTGCCCAATGAGGAGCGTCTAATTACTCGATTTGTTTTCTGGATCTTTCGTGGACAGGGTCGGTAGTGTAGACAGAGACTAGCTAATACCGACCAGACCCGCCCTCCTCGCTATCGTCGGCATCGCCCCCTCGTCGACCATGATGTCTTGGCTCTGGCGGACCAAAGTCGTCTCCTTGACCGCCGTATCTCTTGTTGCCAGCATACCCCCTGCCATCGTCATCAAAAGCCTCCTCTCGTCGCGTGCCAAACCCACCACCGCCAAATCGCTCGTCGCTACCATATTCACCACCACCCTCAAAGGGCTCCTGTGGTCGTCCACCAAATCCTCCGTCTCCATATCGATCATCGCGGTCATGCCCTTGTTGTCCACCCCCGTATCGATCATCACCATCATACCCACCTCTGGCTCCAAAATGCTCGTCCGACCGTCTACCGTCCCTTCCGCCACCAAACTCATCCTGTTGACCACCGTGCCTGCCTTCATCGTAATCAGATTCTCGTCCGTAGCTTGAATCTTCGCCCCGGCGCTCGCCTCCATATTCAAACTGTCGTCGGTTATCGTCATCGCGGTCGCTGCTCCGGTATCCACCGTCATTATACGATTGCTGTTGCTGGCGCCCCGAGTAATCATTGTCATCGTCTTGCCTCGAGTAATCTCCTGGCTGGCGACTGAAGCGGTTGCGGCCATTATCATATCCTTCATCGTCTCGTCTATTGTTGCCAGATGAATACTCATTCTCTTCATGGCGCAAATTGTCTTCAGAGTCTCAACAAACATGAGCGTAGTCCAAGCGTGGGAAGGAAGACACTTACCATTTCGGCCGCCATAACGTCCCATGTCCTCTTGATACCTCCCGTCGTTGTCGCGTCGCTCATGTACCGTCTCAGTTTCGTCCACACCGCTGCCAAACATGTCTGCATTCACGGCACTTGCGACGCCACCAATGATACCACCAAGAAGACCACCACCGACTGCGTCATTAGCTAGCTTGCCAATTTGATCTTGCTGGTGGCCGGCAGCGGGCCTACCATCATTCGCAAGTTCGTTGATCGTGTTCCCGATGGCACCAATTGCCTGCGCAACAGGATAGTTGCTGCCGCTACTCGGATTCCAGTTCGTCATCGCAAGTGGTTTACCGCTTCCATGGCCGTGATCTACTACACCTGGCTTATGATTTTGGCCCTCTTCGACACCACGTCGACTAAGTTGTTGCCGCAGGCCATCCTTTTCCTGGTCGGATTTCTCTCGCCACCACTTCTCAACCACACCAAACAAGATTCGTCGGCCTTCAGGTGCACCATCCTGACCGTGGTCGCGCAGAGCAGGGTGGTGGAGAACGCCATAGATGATCTGGTTGAGAGTACGTTCGACATCAACGTTGTCGTCATTCCAGGCTTGAATAACCTGAGGAACGACCCATTTGACAGTTGCACTGGCGACCTTACCAGCAGGTTCGTTGAGGATGTTGGAGAAGTGGTCCTTAGAGAGCATCGAGTGAGTCGGATCTGATGACTGATCGTCATTGAAGACGACGTGCTGTTTGTCCAAGCTTGACTGGATGATCTGATTTGACCCAGTGTTGAGCTCGTTCTTAATCTGATTGATGATCGGGAGGACATAAGGCGCGAGGAGCGAGAAGACATACTTGTTTATCTCGTCCTGAATTGACTCAACCAAATCAGGGAGGATTGGGATCTTCTCAATGGTGGTGGTAATCGACTGTATCACCTCGTCATGCCATTGAATAATAGGGAGAATCTGGCGTTGAATATCGTTGATGTATTGTGTCCATTCCTCCGGTTGGCGGGGAGAGATCCGGGTATTCTCCATCTGATGATTTTGAGCATTCTGTTGCAACTCGTCTAGTTTGCCCGCCTCGTCCTTATCGCCGAAGATACCTTGTGGGACGTTATTGAGCAGATCCTGAAGAATGCTGCCGTTTTGTTGACTGTTTGACGCATTTTGTAATGCCCCTTCAAGCTCTTGGATCTCACTCTGGGTCGCTTTATCATCGAACTCGCCGCAAACTGAATGCAGGAAGTCGACCCCACCGAACGTGCCAGTCACAATCGGATAGACCTCGGCGTGGGCGTCGCGAAGCTGAAGGAGAGTTCTTCGGCCGACATGAGGGAAAATCTCTCTCTCGCCCAGTTCAATCAAAGCCAACTCGACATAATTCGAGTGCGCGGCGAAATCCTCGAGACAATGATTTGCGGTACCCAGAAGGCGAAGGGCTTCGTGGAGATCCTTCTTGTCCTTGTTACGACCATATCGGCGTCCAAGCTCGATACAGCGACCAAGCAGTTTGCGAACGAGTCCAGCAGAAGTGTCAATGCCCAGCTCTTCCGAGGCAATGTAATTCTTCAGCCCAGTTTCTGGATTGATGGCCAGCTCCAATCTCTCATCGACAGGACCACGAAGGCGTCGATCATATTGGCGAGCGTCTAGGTTGTCTGCATAGTCCTTGGGGTTGTCGATATGTTCTTCAGGTCGATAACAGCCAAGACGGTCAGTCGTGACCTCGAACTCACCAGAGCCATAGCCAAAGGACAGGAAGCCAAGGATCCACAGCAACATGCGGATTGCCTCGGCTGATACAGCCTTGACAGTGCCAACATCAACAGCCTGGCTGTAATCACGGAGCCAGTTGCCAAAGTATACCTTCGCAGATAAGCCTTGAAACTGTCATGTTTGGTTTGGGGAAAGCTTACTCGCTTAACGTCTAGCTTGGTGAATTTCTTTCCGCCCATGGAATTAGCAGCAACAATGGTGAGAAGGGTGTCCTCGAGATCGCCATGTCGCCAATTCTGGCCTTCAATTTCGGATGTCGAGCCTTGGACACGGGGTCAGAAAAGAGCTGAGGGTACAAGGGAGTCGTTTTACCAATATTGCCTGCTCCGAAAGCGTTAGCGGGACGAACAAGGAGAATGATGCCAATAGCACCGAGGAGGAAGATTTGCCCAGACGACAACGCCATCTTGAAATGAATAAGAAGAATACGGCTGGTTGTTCAGGGTGAGGATGCTGAAGCTTACTGTGCTAGGCACAACTTGAAACTGCTACTTGAGAAGTTGGAACTCGCGCCCGGGCCCCTCCCTCACCGCCCGCGGGGTAGGGATTGGCCCCCCTCCCCGACCTCACTGATTTCGTCAACATAGAGCGGCGTTGGTCTATCAGATGATCCTTCTTGCTATCAGCGGCATCTGCATTTCTTGTCCTCTTCCTCCTATTATCACCAATGGGACAAACAGAACAAGAGTATGGAAGGTGCTGAGGTGGTAGGCTGTGTGGCTTGGCTGGGGATGCTAGCCGGATCGTTCTTGCACATTCACCTAGAACGATGGGGGAAATTGCCCTCCGCGTGCCAAGCCATTGCCAAGTCGTTGCCAAGGTGTGCAATACCGGTAATGCAAGCAATTGGGGGGTGCAAGCTTGGCACGTTTGTTTGGAAATTTCCCACTTTTGTCCATGCCAAGCTTTCCTTTCCCCGAAACAATGAGTCTCTCCCTGACCACGGTGCTTCGAAGTTTAGTGGGGAAGGAACCCGCGGAGTTCCTACCCTAGTCGCCACCTGCTCCTTTGCTAATTATATTAGTGTCAGCAGCCATTTGAACATTGGTGAGTCACGTGTTTGTGTTGCGCCACTGATTCGACAAAAGTTGATTCCCTTGTAGCCCTCATCGCTCCTCATCACAGCACGCCGAACTGGTAGTGGCTTATTAAATTTCTGCATCCTCCCAAGACATCCATTGAATGAAAAATTCGTCCTCGAACAGGTCGTCCACAGATGTTCTTTCTTCAGGGAGTCAACGTAGTAGAATCTTGCTGACGAGGGGGAGGAGTAGCTCCTTATCCTTCCCCTCTACACGCGAGACGCGTGTAGAGGGGAAGGTATTATTAGTGTTGGAGCGATCCAGTTACAGTGACTTGGCGAGAGGGAGTGTTGCAAAGTCATATGAGGAGAATTATCGTGTGTTAGGATTTTGATGGGGTGGTGGGTCCGGAAAAAGGACGGGCCGATTAGAGATCTTGGCAAGGGTTAGGGTTCCGTGCAAACATCAGCCAATCAAAAGTGCTCGGTTAACTTCTGTAATTATATTATAGATGAGGGGTATCACAATGGGTGGGAGGGGAATTTTAGTGGGCCTGCGGAAACTTTTGGATGGGGACTGTTACCTTCGATCGTCAGCGACACCATACCAAAGAGACATGTGTTTCAATATCGCAAGCTCAGGTCTCACTCACCTGCAGAATCTCAGTACCGACAGCACATGTCGCTTCGCTCCAGAGATTTTATTGGTGGGGTCCAATAAGGAACACCATCTCGGCAAGATGTAGCTCATCAAGATGCCCATCCTTCCCATCCTTCGAACAAGGCCCAGATCTGTACCGATCATGACGTCACCAGAATGCTTCTGTCCCAGTTCTCCTAAGCGAGCAGCACCAAAGTCGGAAATTACTGGGTCACCGTAAGTGATAGGCATCTAGTGTAGGAAAGGTGGTAATTCGATCTGCTAGCACCTTGCGCGGAGACGGGTTCTCCAGCTCCGCCGTTTCGACTTTAGAGAGCACAGCAGCATCATTGATCCCGAGAAGGTTGTTGTTTGGAGATATGTCTGGGATCTTCTTAGCTACCAGATTTCCATGGGTCCCGGAGCACAGAAACAAACCTGTATGCACTACGCTCACCTTGTGCAAGAAGTCTAAGCCCTGCAAATCATAAGCAAGCTTTGCTGCAAGAGATCTTTGTTCAAAGCTTTATCCAGGAACAGATCTCGAAAGTCTGTATAGGTCAATCCTAGTGGGGCGAAAAGAAGACGGTGATGAGACTCATATGAGGCCCTTTAATCTGGTAGTTGCCTAGAACCACGCGCAGTCTTGCTTTGCCAGGATGATTTGCATCGATTGAATTGATATAGCGAGAGATGGCGACCTCATTGGTAGCATCCTCTCCAGCCATACAGACCTTCAGGGTGAGAAGAACATTTTCCCTAGATAGCAAATAGCCCTACTGTCAGCAACTGTCAGACCAAGTTCCACAAGCTTTTGGGGATCGCCCAAAAAGACTGAGAATACTCCCGGTTCTCAGGGTGCTTCTTGGACTTGTAGCATCTATGCCTGTGTCACGTAGCACATCGTGACAGCAACATACTACAGAGAAAACTAATTATTAGAGTAATGTAGGAAATTGGCCGACTTGAGGCGAATCAGGAGGCTAGGAGTCAGTTCCCTTGGGCTGGGTCGTCTCAAGTGGATCCGATTGCGGGGTTAGGTGATACAGGCATTCTACCCGCTTTTAATTTGAAGCCCACGCCTGCGCCTTACCACCAAACAAGAGCGGTTCAATCAGAATGGTGAAACTCGCACCAGATTATCGAAGTTTGAGCCCAACCTCGGCGGCGGCTGCACCTAAACATGCTGGCAGTCGAGGGCTGAAGAGAAAACGTCCGAACACGAAAGTTGCGTGTAACAATTGTCGCGAGAGGAAATGGGCAGTAAGTTACCAGGGCTTCATCTTTTGTCTGCTAGGCCTATTATTGCTTAACTTTAATGACCGAGGCTCGTGGTAACAATGCTTGTTGATCTAGTGTAATGGCAATCGCCCTCAATGCCTATCATGCCGCAATAATGGCATTGACTGTGTCTACACCAGTATCAACAAATCCGAAACACATACTGGCATCCTTAAACGGGAAAATAATGTCTTGAAACAGCGCTCAGACGAGCTAGAGGAACTTCTAAGCCTGTTGAAGGAGGCTCCAATAGATCTAGCTCAGATGGCCTTACTGAAGCTTAGACATGATGATCCTGCTTCAGCACTCCATCTTTTAAGAGCGGTCTCTCCCAAGAGCCATCCGTCTGAGCAGACAACTGCCCGCGCGTATATACCCCAGATCCAATCTAACCTGGAGTTCGAACTCATAGCTCGATATCCAGAAGCATATCCAAGGCCGGATAATCAGGTGTCCCTCGTCCTAAAACGGCAATGGAGCGGCTCCAGTAGCGGCTCTTCTCCAGGCAAGGAACGAGCCACTCAGCAGACAGTGGCAATAAAGAACGATGATCCCACGCGTGCTAAAACACTCTCGCCTCAGCACTTGGACCCCCGGCTCCGTGGCTTGGATATTACGTTTTGGACAAACGTTTCCGCAACAAATGAGCTAGCGGCAGGAGCGATCTCGCTTTACCTAGAACTGAGCCATCCTTTTCTAGGCATATTTGATGCTGACTTATTCATAGACTCTCTCATGAGTCGCAGCCAGAAGTTTTGCTCTTCATTCTTGGTTAATTCGTTACTCGCGTATGCATGTGTTAGTATATCACGCATTGCCAGTCAGACGACACAGTGCTGACCGGTATTCTAGCAAGGATATAACGCCAAAGACCCGTTGGCTCTGGCTAAAAGCTACGAGTTCAAGAGCGAAGCGAAAAGGCTCTTCACAGTTGAAAAGTCGTCCGATTCCCTACCCAACCTTGCTGGCATAGCTCTATTATGGACAAGTCACATATGCCAAGGATCGGGCAAAGATGGCTTGCCTTGTGTCAGTGCTGCGGTAGAAATGGCTAAGAGAATGAGGCTTTTTGGAGTGTCGGATAGACTGACATCTAATGACCTGGGCTCCAGCACAAATTTGTCGGCAATAGCGCATACCGCGTGGGGTAGTTTCAACTTGTCAATGTAAGTCAATCTGTCGTGTCATTTCCACCACTGAAACTCCTAGGATACAAACTCTCTACGTAGCATCGGCTGTTACCAACTATCCGCCTGCATTACCTATTCCAGGATGTGTAGAGACAGAAGCCTCTCTAGGAGCTGATGCTGCGGAGAAGTTCAAGATCAAGTTTTCTGGTCCCGGTGATACCTTCCAGTCATTCTGCAAATTTTGGAAGACCGCGTCCGGCATATTGTTGAAATATCGTCCCACTGAAGGATCATCAAATGCAACACTGGAATTTACGCTGTCAGAGTATCAGAAGCTTTTGGACTTGACTCGCCGGCTCCCCACGACCATGACCTGTCGTCGGGGTGCTGCAAGTCATGTATTTGTCTTCCAGTAAGTGCATCACCTATTCTAAATATCTTCCGCTGAAGCTTTCTCCTAATTACCGCAAAGTGTTTTCTTTCACGCCGTAATTCTGGATATCTTTCGTCCATTTATTCCAGATGGGGATCAGCGCAGCGCCAGATGCCTATCACACAATACGCCTTCGCCTCAAGAAATATTCAATGCTTCTATAAGGCAGATGAAGCAAGTCATCCTTGTCTTTCCCAGCTATCCAGAATCGGCCTGGGAAGTCTTTTGGCACGTTTCCCTGATGTATGTTGCTCCCGCCGTCGTCAAGAACAGAAAGGATCCTGAATGGCGGCCATATTTCTTCCTCTGTCTCTATCACTATAAAATCCTTGGTCGCTGCTTCGATATAGTTCAATGGATTATCCCCGGCTTACTTGCCATTGCTGTTCAACACGGGGCTATCAGCAGCTCGGAGGCAAATTCCATCAAAGAGCAATTCCGTGAAGACCAAAAAATGCACAGGCCAGAGGGCAGCGGAGCTGGGTTCGTCTTGGATATGGATCTGGCAGTCAGAGATTGGAGTGCCGCGCAAGCTGATACTCTTGCTGCCGAGTTCGAAGACCTGAGTCTATTCAACGAGTTCACGGCCAACATTGTCTAGTAGATACCAGTTGGCTAGGAGTCTTAAAGACGCATTGGAATGATTGGATGACGTGCTCATTCTTACTCCCTACCAATCGTAGGGTTAGTTTATGCAGTCCAAGAAAATGAGATCTCCGACACTTGGCTCCACCACTTCTACAGCTCGAAGTATCATAGAATGTTAATGGGCTTGTGCTTTCGGCAATCCATATACTTACCTTGTTCTCGTTACGAGAAGCAAATTGTTTCCACGCGTGGTGACTGTGCGTGTGAATTGAATGAATGCGATTGCTCTTGGCCGTATGGTAACTGACGGTGATGACTTCCTTTGTGTCGCTCTTATCCGTCTTCGACTTATGAGGTTCAGAGGCACTGAGTAGTCAAAGCCTCATGGTCAGTCTGAGGTGATGAGCGTGTTCTTGAACCTTTCATGGGAGAATATTGAGGGGCTTACTGAATCCTAGCTTCCGCAACTTTCGGATACCAATCCATGGAGTCAATATGAGTTTGGTTGAGGGCTTGGGCAACATCATACCTTCTTTGGCCTCAACAGACCTTCTAGCCGTCTCGATTCATATCTGGAATGTAGAAGGGACCCGTGCTAAGGGCGTAGAACCCCTATAATTGATTAGACGAGCGCTAGTTCTTTGCATTTCCAACGTGGAATCTTCCGCGCTTCAGTGGCTACGAGCGAAGCTTCTGCAGATGGACGGCTTGATCTGTAATAATGAGGAATGAGAAAGACATAAGAGTAAATACGCATTGTTACGTCACGTGAGTGTTCATGCGCTGAGGGTGATACTGACACAGTTTTCTTCTTTATACGCGCGCTAGGAAGGAGTCTGCGACCATGGCTGTACAATACAATCATTTGAAGCCCTCGGCGGCTACATCGTAACACACTTGATCTGTGCCTAAGAAGATGCTAATGAAGGAAGGTATACTAGTCGCTTAGCGAATCGCCAGAATTCCTGCAGCCAGCTAACGATAACGATCTCCTCAAGGTGCGGGTTAGTTCGGGGCAAAGTCATCTTAAGGCTGACCTTCACTCAGCAATTATTGGAGTACCGGTAGACAAGAGTGGAAGGGGCCCAGCGGACCGGTAATACAGTAGTTAGTTTCTCCTGGAAATTGCCCGTGACAAGCTAGGCTATGCCCTTAGGTTGGGGACAAATTAGCGAATTTTTCAATTAGTGCAGTTTGTAGGCTTATGCGAACTGCTATTGGGGTATGGCTCCACGTCTGAGTCAATAAGCTTATTTGGCCAACCAATAGATGACCATTTATACGGTATCATACTGTAATATTACGAGTCTTGCTAATATTAACTGTCAAATACGCGCTCACTATTGGCTGGGCAGCGCTGAGATGGATAGATATGACCCACACATTCGTCTCATATCGCTCATAGAGAGCCCCCTTAATAGATAGAACAATCAAGAGAATCAATTAGAGGGTCAAATCTTCATCCGGAGCAGCCTCTATAGACGGGCCTTCATCATAAGACCGTCTGAGGCCAGATACGCCATTCGCATCTGACAGTAACTCCACCTACTGCATACTACTAATCGGCCACTCGTCTCCAGTAGGGCATTCCTGCAATTCTCATTCTAATTATATCGAATCGCCTGCAAATCGCTTGCAATTACGAGAAATAGGTCCTCAGAGCGCGTACCATCTATTCCCGACGCTTGGACATCTGTATCAGCCGCAACGTGCTCACAATTACCCTGATTTAGCCTCTCAAGAGGGATAGGCCCTGCAATGATATTTCTCGACCCTATGAACACCTTGTTTGGGTTGATAGCCTCCTCCTCCTCCTTCTCCTCCTCCTCCTCCTCCTCCTCCTCCTCCTTCTTCTTCTTCTTCTTAGCCTTCAGCTTCTCTATTGTACGCTGGTGGAGTCTGAGTTGGTGTTTAGTAGCTGTATGCTCGATATTTGCCTGTTCTAAGGCCCTGCTTGATTTAGATATAACTAAGAGTATAAAGGGCATTCTAGAGATCCTGAGGGTCTTTAAGTGTTTTTGTAGGATCCCATAGCTGAGTATAGGGCTTTGGCAGCGGCAGTCTACTGTGTGCGGGACGGAGCTTGGTCACGTGAACTACAATTTCCGGTACCGGTGCACTAAACACTTTGAGTATCCTCAACGAGAAGGGATCGATGCCGATCTATCAGTGGGAATTTATAGTGTGCGCACCATACTAATTGCCCAGTCGTGGATGATAAGGAGCTCTTGATAAGCGAACACTGCTAAGGTATATAGTGCAGATAGCTCCTTGAAATCCAAACGGCCGGGTCACGGTTTTCACTCATTTTCTTCTCTTGATCGCACTCATACGATTTGTATGATCATTCCCTATTGATCGACCTGCTTGTTAGGATCGCATAGTCAACCATACGAATCGTATAGGTGACAGTTGTCTCGTGCAGTCCTTCCCAAGGTCGCTGTGTGTAACCAAAGGTCCGTCCAACGACTGGAGGTGTCGACCCGTCGTCAGCATGACGTCGGGGAGGTGGCGTCTTGTCATTGTTCATGACAGCCTTGAAGATAAGCAGAGGGGTGAGGGATTAACTAAATAGGTTGATAGCTTCAATTACAGGACACTATTTATATTCATTTATTGTCTTAGGCCCCCTTCACTTGCAAAGCGCTTGGGAGCGCCCGAGCGGGGCACACTAGGCCAGGCACTAAGCAAGGGTTATGC
>QQXO01000211.1:0-40030 GCA_003709845.1 Chaetothyriales sp. CBS 134916 | reverse complement strand
CCCCGTCGATAGTGCGAAGACTTCCCTCTGCCCCGTCGATAGTGCGGAGACTTCCCTCTGCCCCGTCCGTGGTGCGAATAGCTAGGAAGTCCCGTTTCTTGCTGGTCGGTGATTGGTCCGTCAGTGTTCGCCTTCCGGGACGGCGGTTCCGGGAGATCGGCGCCCAAAGCAGTAAGTTTGCCGTTGCTGTCTCAGGGTTAGCACTTGTTGTATATCTCCCACGCCGTTCAGATTGTCGCCGGCGACCGCCAAGACTCTTCAGGGCGCAGCCCTTGACAGGGATATCGATATTGGCGATATATCGATCGGGAGGGCCGTCATTCAAGGGGGATATCGATCAAGAGGGATATCGATCGAGAGGGGTATCGATATCGGCGATATATCGATCAAGAGGGATATCGATATCGGCGATATATCGATCGGGAGGGGTGTCACTCGAGGGGGATATCGATCGAGGGGGATATCGATATCGCCGATATATCGATCAAGGGGGGTATCGATCGAGAGTGATATCGATGTGAGATGAATATCAAGACAGACAGAAATTATATCTATACCGAGCAAACAAGACAAACATCGAAACAGTAACTATTGATATGATTGGTCAGAACTTTTACGCCAAGGCCTAGTGTTGCGCCAAAGAGGCGCTAAAAGCGCCACTTTGGCAGGGGGGGCGAAAACTTTTGCAAGGGACCTCCGTATTAGCTGATTGATTGATTGAATTAACTAATGTCTATCTGAGCCCTATTCTGGCCCACACAGACTACTTCCTGATGGTAGAGGAAACCCCTCTAATGGGAATAAAACCCATGGCGGCCTGCAATGGCGGCAAGCTGCGGTACACCTGCTTCTTGCATCTCCTGCATATGCTTTTTTCCCTGCGAGCTATACGGAGTACTGCATCCTTCTGGCTGTCCTTCCTTCCACTATTCCCCCATCGTATCCAGGTGTTCCGCCGCCGTCCGCTGCCATAGCAGTGGCTGCTTGTCGCATGGAGACTGGATTTCATTCTCTCCCAACCTGCCTCTCTATCTCAGGGCAGCACGGCCCTCTTCTAATATACATTTCAGGCACCCCGCTTTCCTCTCCACTGCCAGATCACGTGGCTGAATACCACCCTATGATCTCGTCTGACACTCCTGGCCTGCTACTTGTCCCTGCTTTCGACAGCACAGTTGGCTGCTCAACTGCCCTCTCTGCTACCTAGTAGTAAAGCCCATAGATCTATGTTGCCTATATGATATCACTACCCTTGGTATACTTGTTATCCTTTAAAATCCCCGGTATAAGGGGCGTATTCCTTACAGACATCTCCTTCCTATAGGTAACTGGGGTTGAAATAAGTATACCTACTGCCTCAACAGGGAAATCCTGCCTAAGTACCCCGTACCCCGCCCTCTTCTCCTATACTTAATGCAGAGTTCTTTGCCTTGGCGTCTTTTAGGACTACCTGAATATCCCAACTGTGTAGGGGGCCCACCCTAACACACCAGGGATATCCATCTTGAGATCGCTGAGGATTTCACTAGGTTCCTTGCTCTTCTGGGTATCTGATAGTGGCCTGACTGTGACTGCCCGGCCTCGGGGTATAGCTATGTCTCTTCTGGAGCGAGCGGGGTTTGAGGGGTTTGCGGCGAAATCCGCCCAGGTCAGGCAGATAGGGTTCTTCGGCATAGCTGGTATATTCTGTATATATCGGATCTGATTCTCGATGGCGCCTAGGCGCTCAAGAATTTGTTCCGATGAAGCAATAGAAGTCTCAGGGGGGGCGCTCGTACATCTCCTGCGCGTCAACTGTATCACAAAGGTCAGTAAGGGCATGAAAGGCATCTGCCATCATGTCCTTATTGACAATGTAGTTTCCATCAGGTGTAGTATCAGAGCTTGCAATATGCTCTTCGAATAACAATTGGATACCGGTAACGAGCTCCGCTAGGGAGCCGGTGGTGGAGGAGGCTTCCAGGCCGTCCATAGTGGTGTCATCTTTGGTCATCGTCGTCGCTGCCCCTGAGTCGCGCGCGAGGAGCACGCTAACCACAGGCGCAGCGAGGGGTGAGCGACCTCAAGATGATGAATTACAATGAATAGAGGTAGAGATGGGTTGTGTGCAGCGCTGGTCTTGACGGCAGTGGTGCTTTTTTTTCAACTTAGCTGATCACTATGTTTTATATGGCAAGTTTATTCTAGGTGGTGATGAGGTATTATATGACATGGAAGAGGATTTAACTTAGATGGAACAAAGGAGAGACATTCTCTTTGAACTATCTATCCAGAATCTTCCGTTCATTCCCCCCTTCTCCCACCTGTCCATCCGTGTAGTGGAGGCGGTCCACTAATCATATTCCTCACTCCTCGTCAGGCAGCCCCTTATTCTACAAGAGTGCTTGCAATATGCACCATCTTTACACCCTTGAGATCCTTAGCGCCTCTCAACCAGTGAATATTATCTTTGAATGCCTGCGTATTCCTAAAGTCCAGATGAGCTTGCACTGATATCCAGCCAATTAAGGCGACGAACGCCTTGCCTGTTTCGTTGGACTCGGAATTGGGAATGGGCAATTCCTCAACGACCCACCCACTGGCGGTGCTCGTAGATATGTCTGCTCCGTGTGTCTCGAGAGCGGACAGGATGTTCTTGAAATCCTCTTCGAATTTGTCCTGGTCGGCTTTCGAGTAAGATGAGGGGAAGAAGGCGACTAGCGTCTCCGTGGCGGGGGTGGTAGGTTGGCTTATTGCCCTGGTAGGTGGGTGAGGCGAGAGATGGGCGTGGTAGAGAACACCCTTCGATATGTCTACAATCTGGCCAAAGTTTTCGATGAAGAGCTTATACTTCCTGAGTTGGAAAAGGGTCAACATCGGTCTGGGGTGGGGGAAGAGGTGTCTGCTATCCAAGGTGAAGTTGAAAGACATATAGCGACTTACTCAGTCTTGGTAAAGTTGATGTGGTGGTCAACGCTGTCCCAGTCGATGGCTATGCGCAAAATGTTAGGGTTCTCGGTCTCGGTGCCCCAGTACAAGCGTTGGAAGCCGGGCTGTTGGGCAATTGTGTCGAAGGTTTCCTTGATAATTGTGGCCGTACGGCTGGCCGGGTCATGGGGTGTTTGACCCTCTCGTAGAGGGAAGCTTACGAATTCAGTGGCCATGGTCGAAGTTCGATATATTTCGTGGTGTCTAAGCTAAGTTATGATGGTGTCGTTGTATGGTGTCCCATTAGTCGCTTATCGGCAATTGTGCACCTGACAATTGCACAATGTCAACTGCACCACCGTTGATTGCAAAACCACTGCAATAATCAGCAGGACCCAACGCATTTCTGATCTCCCATTAGCTGATCATTCATTAACTCTTGTCTGCAACTGTTGTACAAGCAAAAACCAACGAAACCAGCAGAAACCAGCTGTGCATGCGATGGCAACAATACCCGCTGATCACATGACAATATAGATGCCAAGACACTAGTAGATACTGCTTAGCTTCCATAAGTCTTGGCATGTCTTGATCCGGCACGTGACTTAGTCATTTGAATCTTGGCAATACACATCTGCCACAGAGGCCTCGCGTCGAATCTCAAGCTCAATTCTGGCGTTCCGATACCGAAACCCAAAGCAAACCAACACCTTATCAAGGTCCTGGCCGTTAGTCTCAACCATGTCGACTACAAGATAGCAGAAATGCCATTTGTCTCAGCCCTGATGATCAAGAAGCCGGCAACACTAGGTGTCGATTTTGCTGGCATTGTGGTCACTCCCGCCGCAGGATCACTTTTGAAGACCAGGCAGGTCGTCTTCCGTGCTGCAAAAAAATTCATTTGCAGGTAGGATGCTCCAAGAATACGGCATCGTCGAGAAGGACGCCATATTCCCCTTGCCTAAGAACATAATCCCTGCGGACGGCGCCTCGGTCGCAGTGTGCGCTGTGACAGCATATCAGTCGATTAAGTCGAGGGTGAAGCAGGGTGATCGCATCTTTCCCAACGGCGGAAGCGGGGAACCGGTACCTTTGGCATCCAGATAGCAAAGGCACTGGGTCTGTATTATACCATCACATGTTCTGGTAGAAATGTCGAGCTTTGCAAATCAATCGGCGCCGATGAGGCTATCGACTATACACAAAGTAGCGTTGTCGAAGGGTTGAAGAAGAGCGTAGAGAGCAAGCAGAAGAGGTACGACGTCATTGTCGACAATGTCTTCTTGGATACTAGCATCTTCTACCGAGCACATGAGTTTACAACCCCACAAGCAAGATACGTCAATATTTCACTCGCTCCAATATCTCGCTATATATGGGAGTGGCTGAAGATGAATCTCATTCCCGCAACTTTGGGTGGGGAAGGCTGAAGGCAGAAGGACTTCTGGCTCAGCCCGTGCTAGAAGATTTTGAGCAGATTCGAACGTGGATGGCAGAAGGCAAGGTGAAAGTGGTCATCGATTCGAAGTACCCATTCGAACAGGCTCCAGAGGCATTCAAGAAGCTGAAAACGTCTCGAGCTGTTGGCAAAGTCATTGTTGAGGTTGCTGATGCGCCGACATAGAGCTTATCAGCAGGCGGTAACGGCACGGGCGGTGTCTGCAGGAGTTTGGATGGGGTTTCCATATCCACTTAGCACGATCAAATTAATAGTATGCCCTCTAATTACTTATTAGCCGTCTTCGTATGGACCTACCATTCGGGATGCGTGGGGACAGTATTTGTGCTAGACTCAATACTGTAACGGGTGCGATGAGATGCGATGCGAAGGGGGAAATCTTATCATCACGGCATTGACTCAGGACGAGGCAACAATGAACGTAGGTATGGTGGTCAGGAGTTAGCTTCTGTACTTTTCCATGTGGTCGGTCAGTTACTTCGTCCCCCTAGTTAACGCTAATAAGCCACCTACAATCTCCGAAGGAATTAACTCGTCATTCGCTCAATGCGACCCTGATCGACATTTCTAGATGGCCGTCAGTACTGCTTAGCACATGACAGGAGCAGGAACACAATGGCCAGAGTGAAGAGATTGTCTAAGCTACAAACTGAGGGAGAAACTGCTCATGGAGGGTGAACTTTTTTTATGCCAATTATTGCTCTACATGCGGCATGTATACTACTTCGTGCCAGATTGGGAACTGACAGAGACCACTCGATCTGACTGCGCGTCGCCCAGATGATTTGTATCACTCACAGCCGCCGGTTGCGAGGTCGTGTCCCAACAGACTCTTTAAGAAGCGCCGCTGTCGACGATTTTGGGCTTGAAGTTGTACTTGACCTGACCGGAGCCAGAGCCAGTGGCCTCGAGGGCCTTGACAACCTTCAAGCTCTCGTCATCAGCCACTTCGCCGAAGACAACATGCTTGCCGTCGAGCCAGCTGGTGACGACGGTGGTGATGAAGAATTGGGAGCCGTTCCTGTAGAGCGTCAGCAAGGTCATCGGGTTAGCGGTGCAGATCCTCATACGTGTTAGGACCCGCGTTGGCCATGGACAGTAGGCCAGGTCGAGTGTGGTTCTTCTTGAAATTTTCGTCCGCAAATTTCTCCCCGTAGATGGACTTGCCACCCGTGCCCTGCGTTGTGTGAGCTTGCGCAGTCTTGCTTCCGAGTTCCGGATGAGAAGGCTTACATTACCCCGAGTGAAGTCACCACCCTGGAGCATGAACTGCGGGATGATGCGGTGGAAGTTGCTTCCCTTGTAGCCAAAGCCCTTCTCGCCAGTGCAGAGAGCACGGAAGTTCTCTGCCGTCTTGGGGACTACATCGTCATAGAGGTTGAAGTTGATGCGGCCATGGTGGGGCTCTAGCGAGAGACTGTTAGCTCTGAGGCAGAGGACTGAGCTGCAGGTGAGAGACAATGGGATGAGCGGAGGAGCACTGCAGTGCGAGGGTCTGAGCACTTGCCTGCATTGCCATCCTTAACGGCTTTATCGTTCTTGTCATCAGTCCACTCAACATCGAACCATGCGTGTTGAACCATGTTGAATGAGGTCGAAGAAAATGCTCGTCTCGAGAAGGATGTGGTAGGAATGAATCGGGATGAGCGTGTTGTTTGGAGGGATGGTGGGGTGTAGAAAGATTTGAACAAGTTCTTCCGGAGGGGCAGTGACATGATGCAGGTGAATTGCAGAATGAGGGGCACCTTCGGCCGGGGGCTCAGAGCAAGCAATACTAGGTGGGGCTTGGCGAATATTATTAAAGCAGTAGAAGGCGCGACTCGGGGCCTGCGGAGAGCTCAACCCCACACGTGACGGACGATGCTACCACTTGTTAGCCAGGATTGCCCTCCAGGCGCTGCTCCAATTGCCATCTTGGCCATATTGCGGCGGTGCAAGTCGGTTCTGAAGCTGCACAGTGTTGCGCTCGTCACTTACGTTCAGCTGTATTCAGGGCCGCCAAATGAAATGAGATGGTTCTAAGCTCGCGATGCGGATGATGCTCAGGAGCGACCGTGGTGTTGAAGTGATATCAACGCGATATGCAATGTGATGCTCTCGGCTAATGTTACAAAATATGGGCCGTAGTTTTCGTGTGCTTGTACTCGTACAAGGATGGAAATGAAACGCTTGCCAATATATGCACTGATGATGAAGATGTTGCTGGGAGTTACTGAAATGTAGCACCAGAAATGCCAAGCAAGTGGATAATAATAAACAATACAGTACATCATCTCCCTGGCTCCCCGGCTCCCCGGCTCCCCGGGCTGCCCTTGCTCGTAATGAATTAGCTCCGCCATACCAGAGCAACACATAATACCGGTAGTCGTGTTAGCAATCCACTGTTACGTGTTCTTCTTGATTGGTGGCTTCTTGACAGCGCTGAGGGCTCCGGTCCCATTGCTCATGTGATGTAGCCTTAGCTCTCATCTACCAGGATGGCGAGATTACAGCATCGTCATTACATCTATAGATGGATATCGGTGACTAGTCTAATTATTGTATAGCCGATAGACAATGGCTAGGCTAGCTGAACTCATCGTCGTCTCGAGTTTTGATGGCGTCCACCCGACGGACCAACTCCTGGGTCTCTCGGGCTACCTGGAAGGCCAATGGCGGAAGCTTTTGTATGTACTCTTTTGCAGCTGGATACTGCTCATAGGACATGGACTCATTGCTGGCTTGTAGCAGTTGTGCCTTGTATTCCTCAAGATTTTGACTGACGAGCGTGGTATAGGCTCGCCACTGAGACTGATAGGTGGTTATCTCCTCTGAACCCTTAGCAACCGCAGCCTGTACATTGTCAACCGTGCCGACGATCTTGTCCAGATTGCTACGGATCGCCTGCATGGACTCCTCCCCACGGATGGCTTCAATCAGGACTTGGACAGAGGCAATAAGCTCATCGGACTGGTTCTCAACGTAAATCTGGTCAACAAGTCAGCTAATAAGGCCACATCGAGCTTGGCTCAGCTCACCTTGAGGTCCTCAAGATCTGAATCTTCGATTCTGAGACCATAGTCTGGCTTGAACTCCTGATCCTTCACTAGTCCATTGCTAGACTTGTACCCGTAGCTAGAACTAGAGAGGTTTTGCATGCTAGGCCCTAGCCCATCTGCACCATCGTCACTCTCGGGAGTGCTCAGTGCGCCGTAGACGCTGTCTAAAGCGCTCCGTGACCTCATGCTGTCCGTGATGTCAAAGCAATCATTCCTCGGCAACGGCACAGAGTGCTCGTCATCGTTTTCAAGTTGATCGGCTGGTGTGGGCTTGATCTTGACCATGTGGACGAGATCGACGACAGCAGTGGCCAAATGAGAGGTTGCAGCATCCAGGAGGCTAACAGGAGACAGTCCTCCGGCGGCCGCGTAGTTTTTGGAAGCCGTGATCACATTGTTGGCCGTTACCGACACTTTGCTCTTCAGCCTGGCGCGTTTCTTGAGGAGTTCTTCGTCGTTGACAGCGTCAGAAGCATTATCGACGTCAGTCGTGATTTCCCGCACGGCCATAACCACGGTTTTCATGTGATCAAGAACTGAAGCTGGTTGAGACCGCGCGATCTGCAGCAGCTCATCGATGGCAATCTGAAAGCTCGTAATGTGCACATCCTTGACAGCTCCAATTTCCGTATACAAGGCAGTTTCACGGCCACCTGGATTGAGATCTGGTCGGGAAATGCTGAGACTGAGAGAGCTAGCTCGCATATTCCTAAATTGCGTCTTTGCCTTGACATACTTGGCCTTCCACTCCTTGACTTCTTCTTCGAGCCGATGGACGTCCGAGGCCAGCTTTTGTTCTCTTTCAAGATCTCCGCTTCCTGAATTGGCCATGGCACGCATTTCCTCGAGGTAACGGCGGCCTTGTTGGTGCACATCATTGATCATGTCTTGCTGTTCTTTCAGTGTCCGCTGTAGGATGTTATTTTCTCGTAGGATTTCAGCATTTGACTGTTCCAAAAGAGTCAAATCTTTGGCCTGGTCAAGCTCGGCCCTGAGAGTTCGTTTTGTCTCAGAGAACTCACTCCGAGTTTTCTCCAGTTCTATCTTGAGATTTTGGTTGCTCAGCTCCAAATCTTCGATTTGCTTTCTCAGTTCTTCTTGCGCTTGTTGGTCAGACTCACTGGCATCTCTCCTTTGCAGTTCGGCTTCTTTTGCTCTCAAGCTCTCCTTCAGCTGGTCGATTTCTTGCTGCATTTCTGTTATTTGCGCTTGTGACGGCTTGCCGACCATACTGGCTAAACTTTGTGAGGTTGCTGATGTGTTACGGTCGCTGCTAGGGGTGGCTAAAGCACTCTCAAGACCAAACGCATCGCTTGATCTGTCGTACCTTTCACCAAGGCCGGGTATGTCATCCTCGTCCTCTACCATCGTGCTCTTATTAGGCGTTATAGTATTTGACTGAAATTGTCGCGCCATGAGCCGGCTGAAGTCTCCGTTTTGGTCCTCTTGTGTTGACATGCCTCCTTGTGACATCATCCTTGAATGAGGACCCGCACCGTTCACTGTCTGGGCAGACGCGCCTGTGCGTGGAGGAGGCACATACGTATTAGAGCCACGCGGTCCCGGCATTCGACCACCTTGCCCGTGAGAACCTGGTCGAGCACCCTCTGCCCGACCAAAATGAGCAAATCTGCGTTCTATCTCACAGAAAACATCTGTGGACAAATCCCTGAATCTAGACGTCTGTAGTGAGGACAGCTTCTGGCGTGCTTGATTCCGCTTTTCGTGGAAGTCTGGCCGCGGTTGCAGAAACGGAGGCACATCTCGCCTTGGCGGCCGGCCGGCTAAGGGGGCAGAGGCCTGGCGCCTCTGCAGCTCATCAAATACATCAGTGCTCAGCTCATGGAACTGCACGGGCGATAGCCGCAGCAATTTATCACGCGCCTTGTTCGGCCGGGGCGGTGGCTGGGCGCCGCCTTTGAGATAGCCTCGCAGGACGTTGTAGTGCTGATGCACCTCCATCTCCATTCTCCTGTACTTCCTACTCTGTACGTCTGAGATGGTACCATCGCTCGATCTGGAGTTGGCCGTCGACACTACCCGCGACGAGCCGAGCGAGTCGGCCTCGGATGGGCGCCGATGGCGGAGAGGTTCGCCAGACAGCGGGCTGAAGTTATTCTGCCGGAAGAGGGGAGGAGCATTCGAGGCGTCCAAGTCTGGCTGGGTGGAGCGCTCTGCGCTGTTCATGAAGCCGCTATAGGACGCCTCGCTGCGAGCGGCCGAGTTATTGTAGTTGCTCATGCCGGACCACTCGCTGCCGCCTATCGACGCAGGCGACACGTCGGGTAGCCGACTCGTGTTCATCGTTACTGCCGCAGAGGGCATTGATGTTGGGCGACTGCCAGCGTAGCGAAGAAAGCATCCAGAAGACCAGGCAAGATAGAGAAAGAGCTCCGTCTAGGAAGGCGCGATCTGAGGGGCCAAATATCGCAGAATTTGCCAGCAACAATTTAAGAGCGAGCGTGCTTGTTCTTTGACACCGTGCACGAGTGCCCCAAGCGCCGACAGAAAGAAAGCAGTAATCGGTAAGCGGTGCTGCGGTAGGGCGGTACAGCGCCAAAGCGTAGGGAGATCAAAGGAATGTGACTGAGGATGTGTTCTCAGGGTAAAGAGGGCAATCGAGGAACTTAGCAATACCTGCGGGAGGCCCAGTACCTATGAGTCTCGCATCTTCTGACTATGGTAATGATCAGAGGTGAGAAGGCGATAATCGATCGAGGATCAAGTACGGTCTTTGATCACAGTACCGGCGCCGTGCCTCACCCACGCTGCAGTGGCTGCATCTCCTGAAAGCCGAGTCTGCGAAGTCGCAGTCTAAAGTTTAAGCGCCTGCACCAGCTATTGGTTAACCTTATTCGCGATGGTAGGCCACTAAAGTCAGTTTCCCCCACATGCCATTGGACCTAGGCTGGCAAAACAGCGCGTGGGTCGAAGATCCGATTCCTTGGAGCTGGACGCCCCATCCAGGTTGGAGCGGCCGCATTGGCGTCCTATTATTATTATTATTGAGTGACGAAATTTGATTAGCTAGACCAGATCACGTGTTGTCAGGTAAAGAAGCAGCCTCTGATTGGTCAGAGGCTCCAACACCTCAACCCTTTTCCGACAGAGATATCATGGCCAGTTTCTCCGCTCCGCATTCGTCACCTCGGCCCCTCTGCCTCTAACCACTGCCGCGACTCATCCTGGAACACAGTACGCAGTACCAGAGTGGCCTCAAACAGCCTGGTGGTCTCGTCAATCATCACCACCGCTCCGCAATTCAGACCTCTCGGTTCTGACTCAAAGCACTAGATTCCCTCAAGATTCGCCTGATGAGACAGACCTGGGACAGTGATATTCGCTTTCATTCCAGGAAGAGCATCCCACCCGTCTTTGTTGGCATCTTGTTGACCGCAGACATACGAGAAGAGATGTTGCATGCTACCCTGCTGCATTAACGTCAAATTGTCCATAACAATATTCTCGGGTGTGCAGATGGAGCAGAGGCGGCATATGGAGCCCTTGATCGCAACAGCATGCTTGATGGCTTCCTTAGGATCATTGAGGAGTTTGTTTTGGAATGGATTAAGACTCACCCCGCTATTCTTCGCTAACTGGGATCCGGCTAGTACTTCGGAGTATGACTTTGAATGGTAGAAGAAGTATCAGAATGAAGATAGCATATGGTAGCCAGAGAACAGTGGTGAGAGGTGGCTGATGACTGATGACTGATGACTTAGGACTAACAGAGAGCCGGTGGCGATTGGCCGACGCGACATAGGATAGTCGGTGGCGGCGGTATGCTGCGCGCCTAGTTCCTAGGAGAGGAATATGTGCTCTTGGATCTGGCTTGAGGTCACCTCCCGTACTATAATTAGCAACTGGCCTCTCCTTGCATTGGGGTCCGAAAATTCGCATTGCTTCATATTTCTTACTGTATTATTTTAGAGATTATTTTAGAGATCGGGATCGGCGGCGCAGTAGTTAACTTACGGTGGTCCCGAATACAGTAAGATGCATTTACCTTCCAACGTACTCAACGTCTTATAGAATTGTCATTGATGATACACTTTATGCGTAGGTACTATAGTAGCACTGCCATCAAATCCCATATTCTGTGACTCAATTGTTCCGTTTGGCCGTTAACCTATCTGCTCAGTCCAATACCGTCGATATGGATAATGGACTGGCCAAGCAACGTTCGATTCACGGCAGTCAAAAGAAAGTGAAGACCGGTTGCAGAACTTGCAAGTGTATGCTCATATCCATTGCCGCCACCTCGCATCGCCTCCCCTCACTGCCCCTCCCACCCGGCCCTCACCGGTGGTGACTGGGAGAGTGTAGGCTTCGGAAAACCAAGTGCGACGAGAGTTGGCCAGTTTGTCGTCGCTGCCAATCCTCGGGACGCCATTGTGACGGGTACGGGGTTTGGGGTGGTGGCGCCCGGAATACGGATCCTCCCAGCAACTATGAGGCGGTAGAGGTGACCAGGTCGCCAGGCTTGTCGGCCTTTCCTTTAGGAATCTAGCCCAAGACTCTCAAGCTGCTTACTCTTTCTCAAGATGAGCTGCACTGTTTTGAGTGGTACATGCTTAGGTCTTCCGTGAAGCTACCCGTCTATTCAGATCAGAGGACTGGACCACGCTGGTCTTTCAGGCCAGTACCAGAGAACCTTCAATCCGCCATGCAGTTCTTGCTCTGGCCTCCGCTCATCAAGAGGATGTGAAAGGCACCAGCTCGCTGTTTCATGAGCCCAATGACGACCAATCTCGCTTCACTGTGTCTCGGTATAGCAAGGCCATTGCCACGCTCCAACCCAGTCTCTAGGACTTACAAAACTCCTCCTTGCGCATCACCCTCATCGCATGTGCTTTCTTTGTCTACTCGGACTTCCTCCGAGGGCACTACAAGAGAGGACTCATGCATTTGCGCCATGGGCTTAGCCTTGTTCCCAGTCTTGGGGTTAATGTGTTCAAACAGGGCCCTCCATCCACTCTAGTTGACGGCTGGATAATCACCATCCTAACCAGGCTCCTTGTCCAAGCCGAATTACTAGGACAGCGACTGAACACTCCCTGCGTAGCTCTTCTCGATTCGGGCCTACAGTTCCGAATTCGCTCATACTTATGAGTCTTGTATATGACCACCGAGCTCGTTCAGTCAATCAACGGGCAGCAACACAAATATCTGTCATAATTGACAAAATGAGTCATCCAAGTCTGTCAAGATTCAAGGTAATGTATCCGAGAGCGGAGTTTTCACTTGTTGATATAGTGTATATAAGACCGCTCGACGTTACTCCCAGATAAAAAGAATCAGAGAGCGATTTGACTCTTTGCAAGACTTTTCTTTACTTCTCACATGTCTAACGCCACATCCAACAAAATCTCATACCTTGATTTTGCGAGATGATGAGAGAGGGCCGTACCAATGCCATTATGCTCAGATGATACCACTGATAGTTACCTAATGGGATGTATCAAGAGTCTTTCCGGTCGCGCTGGCACACACCAGAGCGACGACTGCAATCACTGATGCAACACAGCATCTCCAACTACGCCGACGTCCGGGCCCTGGTAGGAGGCCGGGTACTGTATGCCCTACGGCAGGTGAATCGAGAACAGAGTCAGTACAAGTCTATTGGCGAGTGGTTACGCACATGAACTGATGGAGGGGGGGACTACAGGGAGGCTGTTGTTTGGGAGAAGCAAGTATGGATGACAAAAATCCCAGTGCTCCTAGTATAATAGACTCAGCAGTGGTACACCAAAGAGAAAGAATGGCAAATCTCCGTTGGAGCAAAACCTCGAGAAAGCTTACGACACTTCTATTCTCACAACATCGGCTTTTCTTACATTATTTGAATAACTCTAGAACTCGCTTTTGGCCACGAGAGAGGAGCTACGGGAACAAAATAAAAGGTATAACGTTAAATAAGCCACCTTCAGATTTTAGATTGTCTCAGCTCGGAGGCTTCAAGATCCAAGGCCGCCTTCGAGTTGACGGGCACTCTCAACAAGCCGTCTTGCAGCGTGGTAGCGATGATGGTGCCAGTGTCATAGTCCCACAGACGACTGTTATGGGCGACTCGGTCGTCACCCGAATGGCTGCTCCAGCTCTCTTGCACAAACATCTTCCTTCGCCCCTGGGAGTCAACCATCTTGAGCTGTGCAACGGGCGTGTGGAAGATGACCGTCTGTGCTAGTGAGCTGACATGCACCTCCACCTCCCCATAGCCCAGCGCCCGCTGGGCGAGGTACAGGCTGTTACGGTCGCACGCATAGAGGTGGGCACACGCGTGCAAGTTGAGATCATCTTCATCTTCCAGTAGCACCATGTCCTTCTCTGCCTTCTCCTCGTTGTTGATGATGTTGTTCGGTGAAGCCTGATGCTGCTGCTGCTGCTGCTGCTGCATATCCTGCTCCCGCAACAGGCGGTAGAATATGAGCAGTTTCCACCTGGCGGCTGCTTCGAAGCGATCGCGATCTCGAACCCCGGCACCACGAGGAACGCCGACGAGGTCAAGATACTTGTTCATGTCAACTTTGCGCATCTCGAGCCCAGGAAATGAAGCTGTGCGTAGCCGCCACGTCTCCACCGACAACTGATCCGACCAAATGCCGTCGGCGCCCGGGACCAAGGGGTAGTCTTCAAACCGCTTTCCACGTAGCACGCACGCATATGTCCGATCGATGTGGTCGTGTGGTGCTTCCTGATGCGCAAAATCTTGGCGTCTCTCACTGAGCTTAGCACCCTCGCCGTGCTTGTGGCTTTCGTCCCGCTTGAATGCCACCGTCGCAACGAAGCATAGCGATCCCACTTTGGTGCTCTCGCTGTCTACCTCTGTACTGTTTGTTGTACTGCTGCTGCTGTTGACGTTCTGAAATACCTCCACCTTCCGCAAGTAATACACCCCTCCATCCCGCACGCGCTGGACATGGTAGCGAAAGGGAGTGTTGGTGTTGCCGACCAGGAGGTAGTGGCCTGTGCAGTTGTGGATGAACAATCCCTTGGGTACTGTCTTGGCCGCAGCGTAGGCTGCTTGCGCAAAGACGTGGCCGCCATATGTACGAGGTGGAACTCGAGGTGGGTATGCAGAGGATGTTGACTCGAATATGTCCCTGCCAATCGGCTTCAGGGCGATCATGCGCGCGAAGGAGATGGGATGGTGTCGCTGGGTCCAGTCCGAATCCGGAAGGGTGGCGGGAGCCATGATTTGTATGTTGAGAGTGAACTACAGTATTATCTCATCTTCAAAGCGGTGTTGGTTACTCATTCCTAGAGTCACGCGGGGGCCGGAAGAAAAGGGACCTTCACTGTGCTAGAGTAACGAAAACAAGCCTTATGATTAACAAGAGAGCGACAGTACTCAAAAGTCTATAGCTATAAAAAAGGCACGAAGCTGAACAGTATAAGCATCTCGGAACCACCGTACTAATAATAATCATTCAGAATATAACGATATTAAGCAACCTCGGCTTCTTAGCTGACTAACCAATGAGACTCTGCTAGTTAACTACTACAATATACTACTAGCTGGGTACTGCAGAGGCTGCTTCAAATACCAGGGCTGCTCTCACGAGGACATTCTTGACAAAAGGAAGGATAGTCTTGCTTGGATAAAGCCTGGAGTTTGGAGTCTGGAGTTTGGAGCTCGGTGTTTATTCGCTACCCACACACAGCCTTTTTGCCTTAATTATATATGTTTGGTACAAGTGTCTATAGCTTGGCCTTTGTCTGGGCCTTGGCCAAGACGGGCTGCATCTTGGAGGCTGTTTAGGAATTGATGGTTAGCACGCAAATTTTTATTACTCACATGCATCGTCGAGCAGATGCAGGAGATAGAAGACTCACCCTTCATGACATTGCCCTTGATCTTCAGCTTGCCACTCATGAACAGCTGCTGTGCGTTGGCCTTGCCAGACACCAGGTTGGCGAAGTTTTCATCGGATAGACTGAGGGTAACGTCGGCCTTCTTGCCGCTGGGGGCCTCGCCCTTGCCCACGGTTCCAGTCTCCTTCAGGTCAAGGTGCCATGCAGCCTCCTGGCCCGCCGTGTTCTTGAGCTTGAAGGCGAAGATGCCCTGGCCCTGTCTAACGGCGTCCTTCTGCTCGGAGGGGTCGGAGGTGATGGCGTCGTGGATGACATCGAAGGCAACGGAAGCCGGGAAAGCGTCTGCATTAGCCGAAGATTTAGTGGGTGGTCTAGCAGGGGAAGGAGCATGTGTGTCTATACCGTCCTTGAGAGCCATGGTGTATGATTGGGCTTTAGAGGTGTGTGTGTGAGAGAGGATACTAGTGTGAGTGTAAGGAATGAGGATGGGAAGGAATGTTCTAGGAAACAGTGCGAGAACAGTGTTTATTATATCAGTACTGCCGAGGTGCTTCTTATGAAGGGCAACCCAAGCCAGGGGCATCCGAGAGTGGCTACGGTAGGAATATAATCACATGGACATGTGCAGAAGTTAACTTACAATATTAGCCTGTCGACATGAGAAACGGATCTGTGCAAAACAAATAAGCGTGTCAGGCCGAGGCGGCGCTAAGCATGTGAAGGTGAGACGTATTATCTATCCCGGTTGCGGATAACTTTTACGCCTGTTGGGGAACAGAGAAAGAAAGTTGGAGTTTTACTACTTTTAATGTTGATTGTGGGAACCGAGGCTGGGAATATGGTATTATTGTCGTCTACCCCAAAGATTGCTCTGCCATATTTTTTGTAGTGTCGTATAGGCTGGCTAATGAATATCTCAGCATCAACACAGCTCATCCGGCGTCACCAGCGCACTCCTGCAATGCACCGACACCTTCTTGAAGAACCGCCTCCATTCCAGCGGATCGCCTGACGCCTTAACGAAGTTGACCTCAAACACGTTGTCCCGGCCGTCACTAGCGAACACGTCTATGGCGACGCGGCCACTGAGTGAACATCCTCGACTGTCCAAGGTCTGCAGCCTGATGGTGAATTGTGTGTCGTTGGACCTCGCCGGTGGCACTCTTGGCGTCGGCACGCCCTCTTTCATCAGCGCTTCCAGAAGATTTGGTACAAGGAGACTGAGCTTCCACAACGAGTAGAACTTGGTCAGCCTCTGTGCGGGCAAGATGTCTCCGAACCGCCGTGCCATTTGGGTCTTGCTCAGTGGTACCTCAGGATGGGCTGAGAATTGTGACATCGAGGGCAGATCCATCATCAAACTGGCGGCTTCTTGCGTTGACTGTAGGTTGACTAATTCGCCATGGCCGTGTTGAATAGGCTGGGTGGATGCGATCGCAAGTTTACTAGGGCCTTCCCAATCGAACAGCATGTCCTCAGCAGGCACGTCCGGTTGCGTAGAAGCCAATGCTGATGGTCGGCCGTGTTCATCTAGATCCATTGCGTCTTGGGAGTTGGGTGCAGCGTCGAAACTAACTCTCAGTGACTCAAACATGGTCGTCGCCGTTCTGATCGGGTCGACGAACCGGCCCTTGGAGTCGATGTGCTTGCTTTTCCGCGTGAACCAAGGATGGCGTCGGACGTCGGCTAGGGAGAACCTGGTTTTGGGGTCTGGCTTGAGCATAGCTCTAAGGAGGGAGAGCACTTCAGCTGGTAGTGCCTGCCACAACTCGTCCTCGGGCCGTCCATTTGTGCTGATGTACTCGGTGTATTCATTTGGTCTGCCATACTCATCTCTGCCCTCCTCTGGCTTGCTCCATGGTGTATTTCCCGCCAGCAGTACAAACAGCACTATGCCACACGACCATATATCCGCCCTGTCGGCATCGTACCCCACCGCTCTCGACTTCTCATGCGATCCAAGGGTTAGCACCTCCGGCGCCACATATGGCGGGCTTCCACACAGCGTCACCGCAGACTTCCGCTTCCCGTTGTACTCAAACAGTGTCGCCATTCCAAAATCGGCCAACTTCAAGTTGCCGTCCAGATCCAACAGAATATTCTCCGGCTTTATGTCTCTATGCCCAACACCCTTGGAATGCATGTAACCCACTGCATTAACCAACTGGGTAAAATAGACGTGTGCGATGTCTTCGGTCAGCCCAGCATCCGCCTCCACCTTGTCGAACAGATCTCCTCCCTCTGCCAGTTCCATGGCAATCCATATCCAACTGGGGTCCTCGCCGCTATCGTAGAACCGAATGATGTTCTGGTGATCTCCAATGTATTTGTGCAGCGTGACTTCCATATGGAGCTGTTTCTGCTTGATCCGGCCATACCGCTGAGCGTAGTCCTTGTTAATAAATTTGACCGCGAAAATGGGCGATGCCTCCCTCTTAGGGGCGCCTTTCTTAATGCAAGCATACGCACCAGAGCCGATGGTCTTTGAAATAAGGCGGAAGGGGAGGTCAATGGGGAGTGGTGCTAGTTGGGAGTGTGGCATCTCTGCCATTTCGATGGCTTCGTATGGTGAATGAATGTCCTCCCAGTCAACATTTCACTGAGCTGAGATTGATGTAGCCAGGCCGCCAACCATTACGCTCGATGTCCAAAACTCGGTCTCGCGTAATAGCACTGAGCACCTCTGTGCCTAGTTCAAATTTCCCATCACGTACTCTGGTGAAACAGATCTTGAAATCAGATTACCGAATCAAGTTCATCTCCATTGCCCGACCGATTGGTCGTTGCGCGTGGTGGCCATCTCAAGTTCGCGTGGCGGACGCGGGGGCAATTGGCGACGATCGACAGGCAGCACTGTCCAGGAGCATTAGCGGCAGTTTAGCGCCGAATGTCGCCCAGCGACCGCCCCGGGGCCAGCCACCAGTAAACACAGGCCTCAAGGCAACACCGCTGACAACCATCACTCATTCCCTCCATCTATTAATCCACTCAAGCCTTCAAGTGCCGTACACTACCATCATCTGCCATCAACCTTGACGTCTCATCCACCTTCGTCGCACATTGCCATTGCCATTGTATTCCCTTGGCCGTGACCATCATCCATTAATTATCTGCCATCTCTGTATTCCTTCACTTTGGCGCTCACCATCCACTGTGTGCGGACTACAAGCCGAAGAGCGAGCAAATCGAGACGGCCGAATAAGAACAAGGATTTGTCAGAAAAATGGATTCTGTTCTCGAAAACAACCAGAATACGGCGCCTGGACAACCAACGATGGCTGAACAGCACCAACTCGGGTCGGCGAGAAAATTCGACACCCAGAGCGTCACCAAGAGGTAAGACTCTTTTCTCTTGCACCTCCGCTCTTGTCCTCGATTGCGTCTATTAACGCCTAAGATCAGATTACAGTCCGAACTCATGAGCCTGATGATGTCGCCCACTCCTGGCATCTCCGCCTTCCCCTCGGCCGACGGCTCTCTCCTTCACTGGACGGCCACCATGATCGGCCCCAAGGACACGCCCTATGCTGACCTCAGCCTAAAGCTTTCCTTCGAATTTCCTGCCAACTACCCCTACGCTCCCCCGACGGTTCTCTTCAAGACACCCATCTACCATCCCAACATCGATTTCTCTGGCAGGATCTGCCTAGACATCCTCAAGGACAAGTGGAGCGCAGTGTACAATGTGCAAACAGTGCTGTTGAGTCTACAGAGCTTGCTGGGCGAGCCAAACAATGCCAGTCCGTTGAACAACGAGGCTGCACAGCTGCACCAGAAGGACCCGGAGGAGTACCAACGCAAGGTGTTGGCACGCCACAGGGACATTGATGAATGAACGGCATGGCTTCTATGCTGCTACCGCATCATCTTAGAGGGGTTTGAGGTGAACGAACCCTGAGATGTCTTCTTCCATGCTGTGTTGAGCGAGCAAGCGAGCAAGCGAGCATAAAGGCGAGCGAGGAGTCTTGGTCGGCGCCCTGGGGGAACTGGCTGGTCTGGTGCACACAAAGCTCCTACTATGGCAAAAAATGACTTACGCACGCATACTTAGATCATGGGTGACTGGAATAGATACGAGTGTGTATTGTACAAATTGCATGGCATAGCAGCTGCACTGCTCCTCCGTCTCGAGCCGTACCGTACGGGTATTAATTAGATTGTCCTGATATCAAACTTCAGCATTCGTAGAACCAGTCTACCAGTAACAACAGTTAACTCTATGATATAATCCTCACTCTAGTGTTTTGCTCCTTGAAACAGTACAGTAACTCAATAATAAGTTAATGTAAAACAATACGAATGTCCAAACTAGAAGTTTGTTTAGCCTTGATGGAGGGGAGGCTTTGTTAAAAGGATCAACTATACAAGAGGCCGTATCAATAGTACCATGACATATGGTTCAGCTAGCTTCATCACGGTTACATCTCTATCCCGAGTCCTGACCATTTTTTGTTCTTCCACATAGACCAGTAGCGGCTCCCAAGGCCCAAGGTGATCCTGTGGGGACCGAGACTCAATGACGTAGGACGGCGTGTTTGTGCTCATCGAGGAAGGAATTGAGGACGAGGCAGGAGCTGTCGGGGCAAGGGCACTACTGGGTGCAAGTGTGGATTGTGGTGGAAATCGCAGCTGTGGCTCGCTCTGCGTTTGAGATTGCTGATGGACGCGGTGACGGTGGGAGTGCGAGTGAAGAAGATGAATGGGTGCCTGGGGCAAAGAGGGAAGCTTACTGCTGTCTAAATGCAGGGATACAATACATCTGCGCCATACGTTGACAGACCGGCTTAACTGTACATTGATGAAATACTGCTGCGAGGATTGTGCGAGACGGAAAGCGACTGTGAGAGTGTCTTGGAGAATCGTGATCAGTTAGATCGTGGAGAAGTTGCTGCTGAGACTGTCAAGGTGGAGATGGGGATGGTTGGTGGCAGGAGCGGGCTTGGAGCGTTGGGGAGTGAATGAGCGTCATCAGTATCAGTATCAGTATCAGTGTCGGCGTCAACTCCAATATCAATCAACTTGGGCGTCAAGATGTCGCCTGCCGGTCTCATTGTTGACAGTCTTGGTGTAGAGGCCAGACTGAGATCCGCACATACGCCGGGCGTCGGACTCGCTCTTTCCTTCCCATTCTCCCTTGCTTCTGCTCTCTGGATTTCGCTTTGGCCCCCACTATCGCTTCTCTGCCTGGCAACTACGCTGGTTGCCACACTATACACGCTGTTTTCAGCACCAACCAAGGCCCTATAGGCAGTATTGCGATGGGTGAGTGTTGCACAAGACGCACGGAGTGTTTCGTCTGAGGAGTGGTTAGACTTTGGCTTGAAGGAGCCAGCAGACTCGGATGAAGAGATTGTGGGGTTCTTTTGGAGACTGGAAGTGTTGTAGCCAGAGTCTAAATTTGAAGGAGAGACATTGCAAAATGGGAAAGGCGGAGGCGAAGAGGGATCGGCCTTTGAGGAGAGTGTAGCGTGATCGAGAGATAGGGCTTGGGAAGAGCGGAGGCTGTCGTACAGGTTGACGATGGAGAGGACGGAATCATAAGGCTCGGCCTCGGGCTCGATTGGCGTGGATGTGGGGATGAAGGAAGAGGTGTTGGCTTGTTCTTTTGACCGGAACAATTGCTGGAAAGGGTCGCCTTCCTTAGCTCCAGACTCGATGCGCATGCAATGAAGCATTCTTCGGCATGCCCGCAAACCTGCGATCTCCTCCTCGACGGCGGCAAAAAGGTTCATAAAAGTCTGGCTGTCCAAATGCTTAGTGTGGTAGGAGAGAAAAGAGTGCAAATAGGCGATAATGGTGGCAGGTCTTTTGTTATGTCTTGATCGTGTGACCACAAGCAAATCTAGAAGGAACTCTGGGTGTGTGGCCAGACGAGCAACACAACATGCAGGACACTTGTCTGGCTGAAACAACGATTTGGAGCTGGCCTCGGGCTGGAAGGGATTGAAGTACAGATCAGTGCGCATGCATAGCTGGTAGCATCCTTGGATACGCTTGATACGGGCCTGCTGGTTTGCCGGTAAGAGAGGGGCGTTGATGACCAAATTTTCCATGCGGCCAGAGCATTCGAGGGTCAGGAGTTTGCACAGCGCATCCACGAGATGGAAGTTTAAAAGCGAGTGCAGCTGGCAGAGATGCGACTTTTGCGAGACTTTGCCAAACAGGGTTGACAGTCTTGACAGTCTTGACAGTCTTGACAGTCTTGACCTCGGCTTGAGTGGTGCTGGCAGCGCTTTGATGGACGCGAGCACCCAATTCGAGTATTCGAGCGGGTCAAGGTCGGGTAGTAGACGCAAGACATACGTCAAGCCTTGGACGGTGTCCTGGGAGAGGTTGGCTATGGTAAATGGCATTTTGCTGGTAGTTGATAACTCACTTGTAGGATGCAGTCTTGGGGCAGACCTGGTTAAGAGGCTCTCTGTGCTGGTGTCTCTGTGCTGGCAGGATTATGAAAGAGTCTATTGAAATGGATGGACGTAAGGTTGCAGAAGCGGAGAGTGCATGTACACAAAAAGAAGATGAAGCAAGAAAAGCCAGCTGGAATCGATCAGGCTCACAAAGACGGCAGCACTCTGCTTTGTGGCTGTCTTTGTCCCCAGTCCCGTTCTCAGGCGCTGTCAATATTCCAAGTGAAGAAGGGATTGAAGGGTGTCATGGCCGCATTCCCAGATAAGCAAAATTAAGGCCTCGACTAGCTATATGCGTATCGGAGCCGGAGAAGGTGGTGAATGACCTTGATATACAGCGGAAGCAGGCCTTAGGGCCAATGCGATCCAACCAGGGAACGAATGGCACAGGCCTTGAGTAATAAATATACAAAGAAAAATGGGGAGAGGATGGGTCAATGCTCAGCACGCAAAATGGCCGAAGACCTGCCGTGCCGAGAACTGGCTACTCGATCGGTGAGAGCCTTGGCGTCGAATCCAGACTTCCGGCGTGGGCTGCGGTAGGCAGCTAGCTTCAGATCGCGTTCGTCTCGCAGCTCATCGACGGCGACAGGCTGACGGTCCAGTTGTTGCTGTGATGCTGATGCTTGTTGGCTAGCCGACGCCGAGTCGGTGAGGGCAGAGCGAGCAAGGGAAGCTTGCAGGGCAGCTTTGTCAGCATCCACCTTCCTCTGGGCAGCGGCTCGGTCGCGCTCGTAGCGCAGCTTGACGTCGCCACCTTTCCATACAGTGCCGAGGAAATGATCCCAGAAGGTGAAGAAGGGCTGGGAGAAATTGGTCTTGATGCCCCAGCTCTGGTGATGGATGTCATGGTAGGCTGCATTGTTGGAGGTGAGATGCTGCAGAGGATCCCAGGGGAGTGCGTAGCCACAGTGATCATCAACAGTTTTGATGGTTGAAAGGGTGAAAAACAGCATGCCCTGGCGGACAGTCATGCCGGTGAGCAGATAGCCGATGCCGCCGCCGACGGTGTCGAGCAGAAAGCCCTCGAGCGGATGGTTGTAGAGCGCGCCAAACGCATACGGCACATACAGGCGGTGGTGGCGGATGTGCAGCCAGTTGTACAAGAACTTGTTCATGTGCATGGCCCGGTGCAAGAAGTATTCCCACGTGTCGACGATAATAGACCCTGCCGTGAACTGGATCAAGGGCACTCCAACCCAGTAGACGAAGCCGGCCACGTGAAGCTCCCAGGCTGCAAAGCCGGGCCGGGAGTAGGCGCCGCCGCCGACAATGGCAGCAAGCGTCGGGTACGACTGCCGCAGCCTCGCACTGAGCGTGGCTGAGTCGAAGGCGCAGAGCCGCAGAAGCGGCGGCACCCACGCCTGGATCTTGCGCAGCGCCAGCGCCCACGCCGCAACCTCATACTCATCTTTGCCCGTCATCTCAGGCGGGTCGAAGACGGCCATGGCAAGGCCGGCGATGGTCTGGATGATCTGCTGTAGGACAACGTCGCGGAAGACTTCCCATCGTGTGACGCGGTTGCGCTTGGCAATCTCGGCCGGCGTGTGCAGGCGGTACTGCGGGCACAGATCAAACTCATCGATGATGTGGAAGAAGAGCGATACCACCCAGTAGGCGATGATGGGCGCCGCCATCTGGATCCAGACGTCGGGGATGCCGGCCATCAGCGGCGGCCGGAGCGACAGCGTGTACGAGGGAAGCTCTGGCAGGGACGGCGTCGGGTTAGGGCCCAAGGCAGCAAAGAGCGGGGTGGAGGTGGCATTGGCCATGCTGACGACTGTTCTCGGCGCAGGCACGTGTGGCGAAGAAGAGGTCGTCGGCGGCGAGGCCGGTCAAGGCGGCAGTGGGCCCGCAACGGAAGGAGCAACGGCGTCAAGCAGGCGAGGCAGCGGCAGGTAAATGGATAGAGACAGCGGAAGTAGTGGTAGTACAGGCGATCGACGGCGGCGACGGCGGCGACGGCAACAACGGCAACAACGGCAACAACGGCAACAACGGCAACGACGGCAACGACGGAAAGATGAGTGTCAGCATCAGCCAACGCGCCTGCCGCAATCGGCCGAGCTAGGCTATATACGGCTAGACTCGGCATCGGGCGCGGGGCCCCACCATCAAAACTTGTCGAATTTCTGCCGCAGTGCAGCAGTGCAGCAGTGCAGTACCGCTGTTCAGTCCTCACCCTCCGGCCCTTTGCCCCAAGCTGCTGCCTAGTGCACCTTGAGTCTACCTGACTGTCTTGTCCTAAGCGTCCTAGCCATGATTATCTACACGGTATCCGCCTGCCCCGCCTTGGTCCCGGCACCGCTGCAGATTGTGGCGGGCCGCATCCACAGTCCTCGTCTCTCGTCTCGCTGACCAGTCCTTAGGATCTGTTGTCCGGTGACGAGGTCTTCTCTGACACCTACAAAGTCAAGGATGTTGGTAATGGTCTGTGGGAGATAGACGGTGCCCTTGTCACTGTGGGCAATGATAACATCCGTAAGGAGGCTAGAGCGATGACGAGGCAACAGCCGCAGCTGACCTGTTCGCAGAGCTCGAAGGCGCCAACCCCTCGGCCGAGGGGGAGGATGCCGACGAAGGCATGGAGAGCAGCGGTGAGAAGAAGCTCGACCTGGAGCACAACTTCCGATGGACCAAGATTGAGGGTTTGGATAAGAAGGCGTACACTGGCGATATCAAGAGTGCGTATGCTCCACGCTCTGACGGCTGCTTGCGTCTAACCACATGACCAGAATACATGAAAGCGCTTGTGGAGAAGCTGAAGCAAATCGGCAAGAGTGAGGAAGATATCAAGGAGTTTCAGACTGGGGCAGCGGCATCTGTCAAGAAGATCCTTGGCAACTGGAGCAACTACGACGTGTACAAGGGAGAATCCTTGGATGAGAACGGCATGTACATCTTGGTCGACTACCGCGAGGACGGCATCACGCCGTACGCCACCATCTTCAAACACGGCCTGTCTGAGACGAAGGTGTAAAGAGGCGAGCGCGCAGTGAAGCGAGCAGTGAAGCATGCAGTGAAGCGTGCAGCGAGGGATTGTGCATCCTTGGAGACGTGACACATGAGCATCTGATTTGAGCCAGGAGCCATAAGCATAGACGTGATAGACCTGCTACAGGCATGTGCTCCGCGTGGCACTCGCTGGCAGGTGTCTCGTTCGAGGCTTGCAAAAGAAAATACAATAGTACACCGACGTAGTTCTTCTTTCCCCTTACAGCGGCCGTGGCCAGCTCAGTCCGCCTTTACATCGACCCCGCCAAGCCTGTGCACCTCCAGCCAATAGCCCAGCCAATTGATCACCATCTGCGACCCAAAGATGTACAGCTGCGGGAAACCGTCCCCAAACTCTGGGTCGACGGCCAAGGATCCCGGATACAAAATGCCGCTGAGCCCGGAAATGCCGTAGAAGCTGCCAATAACCATGGCGGCCAAGAGTGAGTTGGCCTCGACGGCCCTGCTCGAATTGGGCTTGAGCAGGAAGAAGGCTACCGCAGCCGCATACAGCAGCGACGAGGTCATGGTCTGGCCGTTGTGGAAGCGGGCGTGCGGCGGCCAGCGCGGGTTCAGCACATGGGTGTCGTTGAAGTCGGCGATGAAGCTGCCGGCCGCGAGTGACATGTTGCTGACCAGCATGATCACACGGCCGAGCGTGAGGCTGGCCATTGTTGGGATGCTTCTTCAAGCTTTTGGAAATTCAAGTGCCGTATGATAGGCCGGAGTGAAAGCTCGAGCGGCTTATCTTTTACTTGTAGAACACGACTTGGGCTGGGGTCGTCTTCTCCGCCCTTCCTCTTTGGCCCTATTCGGCCTCGGAAGCTCACACCGCCGGTCTTACTGCACTATATATACAGCATACCGCCAAAAGCTCCTCCTCAATTGGACAATGTTACCACAGCAGACACGCCCATCCGGGCCAAATTCACCAATTAGAATTGAACGAGCCAATGCAGAGCGCAAAGTCAAGCAAGGCGAATGGTTGAGCATATTTTCCCGGGAACCTCAGATCTTAATGGACCATGCAGAAACAAACTGGCTGTCGCATGAATGCGGGGCTAGCTATTGCTTCTAACTGGCGTCGAAGGAGGGTTACTGCTTGAGAATTGTAACCGGCGTGGAAGCCTCTGTGCAGAGTGCTGGTCCTCTGGGCCTGTGCCCACCATGCCTGTATAAAGCTTCAGCCATGAGTAAAGATGCAGACTGCCGCTTTGCTCTATCGACCATTGCGTGCTGGAGAGAAGGATACGAGCAAACGGCCCAAAGTAATCTTTTCCTCTCGTGACCTCGTCGGCGACACGTGACGGCCGAGATATGGTTGCCAAAAGCCTCGTAGTGAATTACCGGTAGTTATTGCAGTAACTAACTATCAACTGAGCTTTCGCTGACTAACTTATCAACTTAGAGGAAATGTCAGACTGTCTCGGAAGAATTTGACATTATTACCACTAGCTTAGCTAATGGTTAATGAGCTGATCATATCAAGCGCCTGGGATGCTGAGATTCGATTCGATGGTAGGAACCTCATTAGACCCCGGGTGACTTGGAGGAGACGCTTCAGGCTCTGGTCGTGAATGCAGTCTTCAAATTTCTGCTCCAGAAGAGCTGATGACAAAAGCCAAGGCTAGTCTCACAGATATCGTGCCAAGGTTCCCAGGAGATGAACTACGGAAGTTACCCTGCAGGAGTAGAGGATCATCGTGATGGGAAGCACGATGTCGGACAAGATCGATCTGGTTCTTCAGGGTACCGCGGCACACCTGTCGGCGCGAAGGCTCTAGACGGAGGAGAGGTGGCGAGGTTGACAATGGTATTGGAATCGCTATAGGATATGCGCTCTGTCGACAACGATTCCACACTTGAGGAGGGTAGGAATCAGTGTACAAATCTCAGGACCGTACTTGAACTACAGTGATGTGCGAAACTGCCTTACGCACACAGCGCTTTCACACAGCGCTTTTAATGAACCGGCCGGTGGAGAAGGTCCATGAAACTACTTTTCATCCAATCATATAAGTTACAGGATCCCCAAATATCTTGTAATTTACGTCTGCTCAATACCGCAGCTTTATTTACTGTCATTCGAGAATAGAGCAAAAAAGCAACTCGCGTATCTTGTCATGAGAGGCTGTCTGACTTGAACTTCCAGTAGTCATAAATAAGCTTTATTCACGTGAGAAGTACTTCTGCCAACTCCGGAGGAAGCGCCTGAGAGTCGCCTAATCGCTACAAGTCTCGGACCAGTTCAGCCTGACTGCGCCCTCGTCAGCATCCTACTCCATCTGCATTGACGGCACAGCCTATGAGGTCGTTCGCGACCCCCCGCAAGTCTCAACTCGACCATGTGCGTCGCGGATTCGTACAGATGATCAGCTCCAGCCTGATTCATTAAGCCTGTCTCAGGTTGTTTTGAAGGAATCAAGCAATGTTCAGATGTACATGTCTTCCATCTTATCGGTTGAAAAGATGCTGGTCAATGAATTCTCCAACCTATATTAAACCATGCGCCTTTTGACATTCGACAAATGCGGAGAGCTCAGGCTCACCGAAGACCTTATCAGTAACATTCTACCCTACGCCATCCTCTCGCACACCCGGGGCGTAGATGAAGAGGAGGTCATCTTTGACGAGGTGGAAAAAGGAATTGATAAGAGCAAGGCTGGATATACGAAGATCCAGTTCTGCGGGAAGCAAGCTCAGAAAGATGGTGTCCAATATTTCTGGGTAGACACATGCTGCATTGACAAGTCAAACAAGGCTGAACTCTCTGGGGCTATCAACTCTATGTTTGGATGGTACCGCAAGGCAGCTATATACTATGTGTATATGTTAGACGTTTCGAAACCTGCCTCTGACACCTCCGATAATTTCAGTCGCCAATCATAGAAATCAGCTTTTCGGAAAAGCAGGTGGTTCACAAGGGGGTGGACTCTTCAAGAGCTCATTGCTCCGGTATCGGTGGAATTCTTCTCGAAAGAGTGGGAGTACCTAGGTACCAAGAAGTCAACGGAGTAAACTATCTCGGAGATAACACAGATTTCAGTTAGAGCTCTTTAAGGAAGCCCTCTGTCTGATTTCAGTGTTAATGAGCGATTCTTATGGATAGAGCCCCGCGAGACAAAGCTCCCAGAGGATAAAGTATACTCATTACTAGGTATTTTCAACATCCAAATACCTCTTTCTTACGACGAGGGTTGGGCAAATGCGTTCAAACGGCTCCGGGAGGTGATCAATAAGCGAGAAAAATGTATCCAAGGCTTATATATCACTGATCCCTGTGATGACAAGAAGCGTATTGAGAAAGACAAAGGTGGGTTATTAGAGGACTCATCGCTGGATCCTTGAAAACTCTGACTTCCAACAATGGTGTAACGACCTGCAGAGCCGAATATTATGGATCAGAGGCAACCCCGGCAAGGGCAAGACTATGCTACTCTGCGGTATTATCAGCGAGCTAAACAAGTTGATATCAGAGGGGGTCATTGCAGTGCAGAAGTTAGAGAACATAGTGGTGAGTTGATATAGCTTTGTAGAGGCACATTAAACGAGCTGACATACTTGCAGAGAAGCACGAAAGCGCGACAACTGATGGATCTCCTTCAAGATACGCGCCGCTTTATTCTTTCTCACAAGCAGGTGATAGAGAGCTATCCTCTTCAGGTATATATATCAGCACTCATGTTCAGTCCAAGCCGCAGCCTGATTAGAAGTCTTTTCAAAGAGGAAGAGCCCCAGGGGATAACAATAAAGCCTATAAGAGAGGAGTGGAGTGCATGCCTGCAGACCCTCAGCATTGGCAAAACACTCAACTATTTCGTTCGACACTACTGGATTATATCTTTATACTGAGCTTGGCACTATCACTATCAATATAGGTCTAGGTTCAGATACAATATCAAATATCATGGATCCTCAATATCAAGACGGGTCCTTGAGTCCAGATGGAATGTGGATAAGATATAAGTCAGAGAACATATTGTGGCTCCCCTCAGGATACCGACCATCCTGTTCCGCCGTGTCAGGAAAGACAATCGGAATTGGTGTTGGGTCTGGAAAGGTATGGATATGCAGCCTCAAGATTAGTAGTACATAAGATTCTCACGAGTGGTTTTCTACATGTAGACACCTAACAAATTATTTTGTATTTTTTTTATTATAATCTCTATTTCATAGAGGGGGTCTGGGGGGAAGGGTAATTCGCTTACCGAAACTTCTAGAATTAATGCAAAATCGGTGCTGGTCGGCTGACTTACCATCCTCTCAAACCCCTTTAAAGGTAGCTCGCTAGCGATCATGTCACTATTCTAACAATTCTAGAAGCTGCTGTGGACGCTCCGGAGGACTTTGTAGCCCGCTCTCTCCACAAGTGCCATTTGACCTGACTGACGAAGAGCGCCATGACACTCGCTGTTGCAAGGCGGGACGGCGCGTTTGCCATTGTGTAGACGAAGTCACAAAGAACGCAGTCGGAGGTTTAGGTATTCCCGTTCCAATCCGTGCTTATCGTATGGCCACAAGGCTTCTACAACTTCGTATCTGCCCTCGGCTCGCGCCATCTGCCAGCCCCTGTAGATCACCAATGGTGGCCCTAACTAGCACTAGCGGCACTGATTAGCCCTTTCCATCGTGCTGTCCCACACCAGAAACAATTGTTGTGTGAAATGACTAGTAAAGCTGTATTTCTTACGCGCCAGTGGTACTACAAGGAGAGAAACATTGGCAATAGTTGATTGGTAGTTAGCTGCTTCTGCAGCTAACTAACGTCCGACACCTACTTATCGGACACCCCACCTTATCGGACGCTCGCGTCTCGCGTCCCGCGTCCCCTCCCCCCTCCACTTTAACTCTCATTTCTCCCCCAATTAATATTCCCTCTGCCTCAAACTATAGACCAGGCATCTCGGGCCGCCTGGTTACTTGACAGAGGGAAGTATAAGTCTATTCGCCAGGTTTATCGCGCTCTAGGGGCCCCCAAATCAACCATTCATAACCGACGCGCCGGTTGTCAACCCCGCGGACAAGAGGACATCCAATACTCTCGCTTAACAAGATATCAAGAGGAGATTTTAGCTAAATATATCCAAAATACCCAGCTCCAATATACACCTATTAACTATACAAAACTCTATGTTGTTACAGAGAAATTAGTGTAATTTGTAAGGGCTTGTGATAGGATTGATACGCTATCAACAGGGGCGCTATGTACAGGGAGGTTTCGATGAAGAGGAAAGCTCTTCAGGACACCTTGAGCCCCTTAAGTACCTTCAGAGTAGCTGGTTTGCCGATGTTCTGCCGAACCAGCCACTCTGGCCTTCTCTGTGCTCCACTGATGACTGCAAGGGTGATGTGCTCCACTGACAAGCCAGTCGCTGGAGTCTTCCAAGACATACCCAGGGCGCAGCCCCTGACATCACCCCCTCCCTTCCTGTTCCAATAATACAAGAGGTAGAGCCTCGACGAAAAAAAATTTTTGAGCTCCTGGTCTCTCCACCAGGAGGCTCCTCTCTGTTGATCCTTGCTGTTTATTCGTCTTGTCTATTGTTAGTTAATTACCTAATCATTTGATCTTTTCAATCCAAACAAGCTGTCTCCTATTGTGCTGCTCTATATCTATCTACCTATTATCCTTATCTGATATCCACCTATCTATTATACTTAATATCTATTGTCTGCTTATCCCTGTTGTAGGATATCCTAGGGTTGATCTGCGACATATATCACAGATCAGGTTCCCTCTTTATATATTCAATATCCTATTATATACCAATATCCAGTTGTCTATCTATCGGTCCAATATCTATTTATTTAATCGCCTGGCGCAGGGACTCTTATGATCCTGATTATAGATATTGCCCTCTATAATCCTGATTGTAGATATCTCTATTACTATCTGACCAATGTAGTCTTGCTTGATTATTCGCTTATCTAGCGCGGGGGCTTCTGCGATTACTATCATATATCTCCCTACTGCCTCCTTTTCTAACCAATGTTATCTTGTTCTATCTGTTATTACTTGTTTTATACCACTCCTATTTTCTTGATTCCTATTAGCTAGGGCCTCTAACTCCTAGCTATATCTCCCTCTTTTCTATGGCTTGTCCTGAGCCATAATATCAGTAAGGCTGCTGATAATAGTGAGAGGGAATATAAGGGGGGGGGCAAAAAAAATTGGCTGTTAGTGTAGTATCTATAGCTATCTGATGATTATTGTCTTTCTAATGACTCTTGATTATTAATCCTTGTTATATCTTCAGGGGAAAAAAATTTTCTACCTCTCTCGGCTCCGCCAGACTCTAGTCTCTCTGTATACTATTCCTTAGTCTGTTTATTTACTTATCTGTTTATTTATTCTTAATATACGCTGCTATTATTGTTCTAATAAGTTACAAAATGAATTACCTGATAAGCTGAAATAAACTGAATCGCTAGTAAAACTAATGAGTTATAAGCTTATAAGATGATCTGTAGTTATCTGTAGTCCTCACCCTTGAGTTTATTCTTGATTATATCTTACTGTATACTGCTATTATTGTTCTAATAAGTTACGAAATGAATTGCCTGATAGGCTGAAACAAACTGAATTACTAGCAAAACCTTAAGTTTGTTCTTGATTATACCTTACTGCGCGCTGCCATTATTGTTCTGATAAGTTATGAAATAAATCACCTAATAAGCTGAAATAAACTGAATCGCCAGCAAAACTAATAAGTTGTGAGCTTATAAGATGACCTATAGTCACCTATAGTCCTTACCCTTGAGTTTGTTCTTAATTATACCTTACTGTATACTGCTGTTATTATTCTAATAAGTTGCGAAATAAATTACCTAATAGGCTGAAACAAACTGAATTATCAGCAAAACTAATGAGTTGTAAGCTTATAAGATAACCTGTAGTCACCTGTAGTCCTCACCCTTGAGTGCTGCTCCCTCACTCTATCTAGTGAACTATTATTGGGTATTAAACCCTATTCATACTCATCACTAACAGCAATAATGAGGATCAAAACCTAATATAAGGGCTTATAATAGGATTGATACACTATCAATAGAGGCACTATATACAGGGAGGTTTCGATAAAGAGGAAAGCTCTTTAGGACACCTTGAGCCCCTTAAGTACCTTCAGAGTAGCTGGTTTACCAATGTTCTGCCGAACCAGCCACTCTGGCCTTCTCTGTGCTCTACTGATGACTGCAAGGGTGATGTGCTCCACTGATAAGCTAGTTGCTGGAGTCTTCCAAGATATACCCAGGGCGCAGCCCCTGACATAATTAAAAGAGCCTAATTCTCGCCTAGGTAAGAATTAGGTCTCTCGATTTATCTCTCGACACCTAGAGTTGAAGACTACTTATAATAGGGGGCTCATATCAAGGTGTATAACAGCAGCAATCCCTAGCCAAATTAAGGGCTAGTTCTCTCATATTAACGATATTATTCAGTGCTATAATATCCACCCCCAGGACCAGTGGAATATAGATAAGATTAGATACCAGCTCAGTCACTCCCAGAATAAGCTTATTATATTTGATTAACGAACTAGACCCCCTCTTTCAATTACCAGTAGATCAACAGGCTGATACTCTATTCTCGAGTTAATATCTGCCTCTAGAGAGACCATAACACCTGTGAGGGTTTGCGATAGGATGTATTGCACTATCAACAGTGACGTCTAGGTACAAGAAGATTTGCTTAGAGGAGCAGTCTTCACCAGGGGTTTCTATGATATAAGTACTCTTCACAGAACCCCTCTCTTCTTCCCTATCAGTTCCTTTTGATCAGCTTAAGTTTTCAGGTTCTCTATCCTTATAGAGTGCTTACAATCTCTAGGATGAATCGGGTCCTCTGGGTTCTGTAGCTTCTCCTAGTGCTGGTATTAGTATTTAGCTTCCTGTAGTAGGTTTCTAACCAGAGGATATAGGAAGAAGAAAATATGAATTTTCATTGTCTTACAGAATAGAGCGGTACCCAAAAGGGATGTTTGCCGGGGGCTTGGCGCGGATGTGCGATCAACAGCTTAGCGGTGATATCTATAATCAATGGCTTGGCAGGGATATCTATAATCAGGATCTCATTATTACTAGCGCTAGCCAAGACTTCCTAAGGGTACACAGCCCTTAATATTACCCCCCCCTCTCGCTGGTTGAGGTATATATCTAGTACTTCTATTTCAGCTAGGTTCTCGGTAGGTTACTAGTCTAGTTCAGTATACCTATACTATTTTACTAGGTATTCTAGTTATATCCTTCTTCCCCTGGTCTGTTTTGTTTGTTTATCTAGGATTACTTCAACTCAGTATTCTTCCTTACCCTCTACTAATATCGGTTCTAGTTATGAGTTATCTATATATTAGCTTAGGAATAGGTCTGTTGCTACTGGTCAGAGTAGGTTAATATTAAAGATATTGTGGATCCCTCCAGGTATATCTAGGCAATAACTATATAGTCTAATCACTTCTGTTACTGTATATTTTGAGGACTATAAGCTTAGCTTCTTACTTAGTCTGGTTATTTTCATGTTCTAGATATCTAACTATACCTTATTGCCTACCTTATATATAGGAGATATATTCCTATATCAATCTGCTTATTGTTCCTGTCTCTGCTGAGCCCCGGCTATTGCTGTTTATGTCTATTCTACTGCCTCTTATATTTTGGTTATAATCTTGTTACCCTTTGCCGCTGGCGAAGCCGGCAGTGATTCCTCCTTCAGCAGGTTATTAAACAGCCTAAAAGGTTCAAGGTAATACCTATATAATAGGAAGAATAGTGAGAGCTCTATAGTTAATAACTCTCTTCTATTAAGTACTAACTAGATTATAGGTAATATTATAGACTAATTATCCTGCTTAAAGTTTACCTACTACTGCAGTAATATCTTGACTTCTGTATTGGTTTGTTCTATTTATCTATTGGTCTCTAGGTAGTAGGCTATAGAGAGGCGCTGTCTAATACCTAGTAAGTAGTATACCTATATCTATATAGCGCTTACAAACTAGGCTCCTTAGTCTGATATGATCGCTGATAGTATGCTATGAAATCAATAGAAGATATAGATAAATACCTTCGCTATATAGTTGATATCTATTGATTAGCAAGGTTCCAGGATAATACCCTTCCCTAGTTGGTCTGTGATCACCAGGATATTGGTGTTTCCTTAGCTATCCGGTAGAGGGCCTATGAAGTCTATGGCTATCTTGTGCTACTGCTGTAATAGTACTGGTAGTGGTTTGAGTAGGCCTTGCTTTTGGTCCCTCTATACCTTAACTCTACCGCAGATATTGTAGTTACAGATAAATCACTGGATATCTTTCTCTATATTAGGCCAGAAGAAGTATTGTCTCATGATTCCTGTTATGCTATTCTTGCCGGGGTGACCTGTAATAGTTGAATTATAGGTCTCTTATATCAGGGTAGTTCATAATAGCTTGTAGTCCAGTACCTATCTCCTACTTCTGAAGAGTAAGGATCTATCTAGGGTGAGTTAGTAGTCTATGATTAAGACCCTTACCAGTGCTTACAGATTTACCGGAAAGGTTTATTCTCTCTCCTGGACTACTTCTACTAGGCCTCCAAAGACCTGGTTAGCTTGTTTTCCTGCTTCCTAGAGTTCCTTCAGGGTCTCTTCTGTTAATAAGCCTATACCTGAGATATCTATAATCTTGATTATAGATTTATTTATAATCCTGATTATAGATATCCCTACTTCTGGCCTTTGCTGTCCTGCTATCCCTAGACTATCTTCTAGGAGGGTCTAATCTATAATATATATCGCCCTCTTTATGGTTTAGGTTCCTTCTGATCCCTAACATATATCATAGGATAACCCCCTGGCCCACCTCCCTGAGTGTAGTTATATAGTGTTTACCTGTATTATCCCTTCTGGGATAAGCCTTACTGTGTAGAGTTAGAGCTGGTTATCTTCTTGTGTAGTTAGTAGATCCTGTTCTCTGTACAACAGTATATCTGGCTTCTGTCCTTAAGAAGTAGGTCTATACTTAATTATAGGTAAGAATTTACTCAAGATAAGTTACTAGTATATTTACTGTTCTGTTAGCCTCTGAACTTTGTTAAAGTACTCTAGGTTCTTATAGTCAGTAAGTATTATGAATTAGCCTACACTCTTTAGTTCTGCTTCCTATTCTACTAGGTATTTAATGATGGCTAGTATCTCCTTATTATAGATCTAGTAGTTATATTCAGCTGGGTTATTTTTCTTGGAGAAGAATACTACTAGGTATAGAACTCCCTTATCATTATACTGAGATATAATCCCTCCTATATAGTACCTAGACATATTAGTCTTGAGTACTATCTCTTGGTCTGGGTTAAACTAAGCTAGGACTAGTACTAATATAAAGGTATTCTTTAATACCTAGAATACCTCTTTAGCTTTTAGGTTCTAAGAGAATAATATATCCTTCTTAGTTAGGGTATATAAGGGCGCTGTAAGCTTCAAGTAGTCCTTAATAAATTATTAGTAGAAGTTAGTGAAGCCTAGGAAGCTTATTATACCCTTTGCTGTCTAGGGGGCCTACTATTCCTTAATAGCCTCTACCTTCTTTGGGTCTATACTTAGTCCTTATCCTGCCTTGATGATAAACCTAAGGTACTTAGTTAACTTAACCTTGAACTCATACTTATCTATATCTAGTAGTAGGCCTGCCTTCTCTAGCTTTTCCAGTACTAACCTTGTGTGTTCCCTGTGCTGCTTATAGCTTCTATTAGTAAATATCAGTATATTATCTATATAAGCCAAGATAAAGTTATCCAGATATTCTTGTAGGGTACTATTGATATACTATTAGAAGGTGCTAGGTATATTAGCTAGTCTAAAAGGAGTAACTAGCTATTTAAAGAGACTGAATTAGGTCCTAAATATAGTGAGCTATTTATCCTCTTCTATAATACAGATCTTGTGGAATACTGCTGTTATATTAAGTTTTATAAACTACTTTGCCTTACTTATATAGTTTAGTATTTCTCTGATCAGAGGTAGAGGGTACTGATCCTTCTTAGTGATCTTGTTAAGGGCTTAGTAGTTACAGCAGAAGTATAGTCCTCCCCTAGGTTTCTTAGCGAACAGCACAGGGGCTACTGTAGGGGAGTTACTTACTCTGATGAAGTTCTTATCTAATAACTCTATAAGTATCTTTCGCAGGACCAGTAGTTCATCACAAGATATGCTGTATAGCGGCCCCTATAGCGCTCTAGGTGTCTATCCATTTAAGTCCTTCTCTAGTTCGATCCGGTGGTTGATTCCTGGTTAACAGAGTAGGAGCTTGTTAGCCTTATCTTTGCTGAAGAGTAGGCTAAACCTTTTATATACCTAGGGAGATAGTTTGGTCTTCAGGTCTATTAGTGTTTTATCTAAGAGGGCTTTGTTGATATCAGCAAGACTTACTGTAAAAACCTGAGTCTTACCCTTATCTCTTCTCCTCTGGTAGCTTACTATAAAGATAGCTACCCTGATCTATTGGTAGTTATATTTATACTTACCTTCTTTATATATAATCATTCCTATATCCTTGAAGGTCAAGGTACCCTCTGATATATCCTGGATAGTATTGTTATATTCTAACTAGGACCAGCCTAGAATGATGGTGTGTTCCTGGATCTATAGCACTATATAGAGGAATACCTTTTTGTTCACCCTTCCTCCAACATCTAATTCAAGGTAGACAGCTTCTTTGATGTGGTTTATAGCTATATTTTTGATAGATTATAGTCCTCTTAGGCTATAGGGGATATATAGTAGTTAGAGATATCAAGTAGTATAGGAATCAATCAGGCCATAGTAAAGGCAACCCCTATCAACTAAGGCTGATATAGAGGATATTCTATTAATAACTATGGATACCTTGAATAGACAATTATTTATCTATCTTCTCTCAAACTTATCAAATTCTCTTCTTAACTATCTCTAATCTGGTGTATACTCCTACCGGCGGTTTCTAGCAGGAGCTACTTGTTTTCTGAGTCCCCTAAGTTATCTAAGTCTTTATTATCCTCTTCCTTTTCATCATGATAGCAGTAAGGGCGGGATATGCTGACTTATTGAGGCTTGATAGCAGCGTTAAGTTTATACTAAGGCGCTATATACCCCTTCTTACTATAATAGATATATTGTTTATTCCTATAGTGTTGGTTAAGTTCCTCCTTACTTAGCTATCTTGCCTACTTCTGTGGCGCTGCTGAGTTTGCTATTATTATTGGTTACTAATCTATTTGATTAGTATTATCTATTTACTGGGGGTTACTTTATTGATTTCCCTAGGGTGTAAAGGCCTTTCCTACCTTCTTCTTCTATAGAGTTTCTAGGTTTGTGCTGACTCTCTGAAGGAACTCATAGTATACCTAGTACTTATCAGGGGTATTAGTTGTAATAATAGCCTCTTATAAGGTATAAGAGAGTCTGTTAGCCAGGAAGGTAATCTTGACAGTGTTATCCTAGCTTGAACCACTGGTGTCTAGGAGAGTCTAGTCAAAGTCTGCTAGGAAGATATAGAAGGGTTGGTTACCTTGTTTGATTTAGGCTAGCTTATTAGCTGCCCTCTTGGTGGATTCGGTATTGTTATATACCGCTATAAGTTGCTTAAACAACTTCTTGACTGTTATATCTGGTTGCCTAGCTGCTGTAGTGACAGTGTTTACCTAGGAGCTCATCTGTTCTTGGGCCCCTTCGTGTCAGTGTTCCTAGTAATTCAAGCCTTAACAATTTAATTCAGTTTAATTCAATCTAATTCAATCTAATTCAGACCTTCTGTAATTCAAGTCTAAGGCTGACTTAAATTAACTAAACTTGTAATTCAGGAGTTACACTATTAGTAAGCAGAAAGGGGTTACTAAGCCAATACTTGACGCCAGCTTAATAGTTGCCAGCCAGCTTGACCGCCTACTTATTCGACTTTCTTAATATACCTGAAACCTATTTAACCTCGCCGACACCTTCGTGTGTTGATACACTGTCGTCTATAACCTCTGCCTTTTCGAGGCTTGGTCAAGCTCTATCCCTATCAGAACAATTGTCTGATATATATAACCTTTGTCCTAATACCAATATTGATGAGCTGTCACTTTTTGATATTCAAGGCAAGCAATATATCAGGGAAGATCACATATCACAGAAACAAAAGCGAAGAGGGTAGGTGAAAGACCATAACATATACCTTATTCTTCTCCCTGAAAAGAAGAAGACTTTCTGGCTCTGCACACACTGTGATGAAAAACACAAGGTAGCCTTATATAACACTTAGTCAACAAATACAACACAAAGGTATATATAGAGGGAGCATAGAATCTCAGGTCAAGACGAAGAAGACGAAGAATATACAGGAAATATTCAAGATATACTTTAAATACAGAGATATACTACCCGAGGCTCCTATATCACAAAGACAAAGCATAAGCTATTCAAAGGCCTCCTTCTCAAGTGGATTGTTAGTCAGAATATACCTTTTTCAGCTATTGAACACGAATCCTTTCGAAACCTCTTGATAGTCCTGTCGAGCAATATAGATCACTTCCTCCCTAAGTCTGGCGACACAGTACAGGCCTAGCTGATACATAAGTTCACCAACGGAAAGGAATTAATCAAAGAATAGCTTCATGAAGATCTAGTAAGCTAAATATACCTCACCTTTGATATATAGATATCTAGAAACCAGCTTGCTCTGCTCGGAATCATTGCCCACTATCTTGATCGAAAGACATAGAAGAATCAGTCAAGACTGTTAGCTTTGAAACAGATTGAAGGTGCTTATTCTGGCGAGAATCTGGCTTTATACCTCTCAGAAGTTGTTAATAAATATGAAATCACTAACAAACTAGGGTTCTTTACCTTAGATAATACAGAATTGAACAATACTTACCTTCGCGCCTTCCTTCGCGCCTCCCTTCTAGATATCACCGAAGAAGCTATCAAAACTCGAAGGATACACTGTTTTAGATATATTATTAACCTCGCCGCCAAAGCCTTCCTTTTCGGTAGAAACACAGATACTTTCGAGGTGGAGGACACTGTAACAGGACTCCCAAACCGGGAGACCTACAACAGCTGTCGCAGGAACCGCGATGCGATAAGTATCACAGATCTCCCCGCTACAGGGTTACAGCGCAGACCCAAGTCAGAAGCAAGACTATGATATATATAAGAAGCATAAGCAACCCTCAGTACAGGCCTAAGGGACCAGTAAATAGGAACCACAGGAAAAGACAATGGCTCAGGATATGGCTGGGGATACAGCCAGAAGAGGCTGGGGAAGAATCCAGCCCCCCTAGGATATATACTATTAAAGGGTATATAGAGAGAATAAAGAGACCTCCTTCCAGAGGACTCTTCATAGTCTGATAGCCAGTCTATAGGACTATACACTGTTTTAGTATTCTACTATACCCCTATCTTATACTAGCTAAAGAGTCAATAGCCCTCCTACCCTTATACAGCTGATAGAGTACTATTACAATTATCAGACTATCCTATTAGGACTGCTGTTAAACCGAACTATATACAACCTACCATAGTATCAAAATAATATCATAGATAGAGGACTAATCTTCTATTACTAGACTATCCTAAACACTAGTCACCCTGAGGCCCAGAATCACTTCTTCCAATTTACTACCTTTCGATATCCAGCGCCTTGCTACCTATATAAATCAGTAACTATAAGCTTACTAGCTCTCAGAAGTAACCCTCTCTATAGACCTAGTGGAATTCTGGAAGGCCCTTAAGGAATAAAGACTTACCTTTGAAGTACTAGGATTCAATAGTAACTCACTACCTAGCTCCTAAGTACCTACTCTATCTTAAACTAATCCCCTATCTACCGGAACCATGACTAACATAATGTATCCTACTACTAGACTACCAATAGTGAGCTATATACACTTCACCCTATCCTTATAACTATTTAGTAGCTATAAAAATAACTATAAATCTGACTTAGACTACCTAATACCCCTCCTAGGACAAAAAGGCCTTAAGTTTAACCCCTTAGATATTCCTAAGTTAAAGATTAACTCTACCCTACCTAAGTTTAATAATTAGCTATTTTATCTATAATCTGTATTCATTGGTAACCCAACGAAGTATATAACTAGTCAGTACAAGATCATCTTTATAGAAATGACTATAGATGAATCACTGTAAATATTATATATTAGTATCTTATAAGTGTTCCCTATAATCAGTACCTACTGGCGAAAATTTGTATATTAGACCTATAATACAGTACTCTATGGTAATACTAGTTAACAATGTGGGAAATATAAGGCTAGGTCCATTATAGGAAAGGGCTTATTGATAAGCTGGTGCCTAGAGGTGGCGAACCTAGGCAGCAAGATTGATAAGCTGGTGCCTAGAGGTGGCAAACCTAGGCAGCAAGATTGATAAGCTGGTGCCTAGAGGTGGC
>QQXO01000210.1:0-40395 GCA_003709845.1 Chaetothyriales sp. CBS 134916 | reverse complement strand
GTTGTCGATAGATGAAGATGGGGGGGTGAATCGCGAAATTGACGCGCTAATTTTCACATTTCAGTAGCGGAGGGGATGCCGGAAGCTACGAGTACAGTATCGACCCAGGTCAGCCCTGGCAACTTGACCCGACGGTTCCATCTGGTCCAACAAGTGAGGTCCATGGCGTCACCATGACGTTTTAGGAGAATCACGATGATCGACTCGGGAAAAGTCTGGTATCACGTGATGCAACCGAAAACTTAATCAAGATGTGGTTCCCCACAATTGACAAAATCTGGGGTGTAAGGATGTTGGCTTGGCGAATGCTCTTGCTCTTTTTGGCCTAAAGACCCTGAGCACATCTCCATTCTTCTCTACCACACGCCATCATAGCTGTTGACCATGCGCGATCTATAAAGCGGATTCATGCCTAACGAGCGAATGTTGAATGGCTTACATGATCCCTGGGAAGTAAGTTGTGTAGACCAACGACATGAGTAACAGCCACTTGCCGCGCTAAGAATTGAGCTTACAGCAGCGATAACGTCTCACTGACGAATACCCAGCATCAGTAATATGTCTAAAATGCCCAGATTTGAAGGAGCAGAAATGTTCTTTATATTAGATTGAAGCTCACAAACATCAAGCACGATGGCGTTCGAAGCTCAAGAATGGCACGAAGGCGAGAACAGGATCCATGAACTGACGGGCATTCGCCGTGATGGCAACCCCAATGCACCATTTCTCACTCCTCGAGCGGCGAATATGGTCCAGCGTTACTCGCTACTTGCTCTCGGCACTCTTGATGAGGACGATAATATCTGGTGCACAGTCTGGGGTGGCCAGCCACCCTTTATGAAGCCCTTAGCACAGAGCATCCTCGCCATTAGCACGAGGGTGGATGCATCGCACGACCCCGTGGTGCAAGCTTTGTTCAAGGGCAAAGATGAAGGCGAGGTTATCAAAACCAGTGATCCAGGACCAATGATTGGGGGCCTATCCATCCACCTCGAAGTGAGAGGGAGAGTCAAGCTATATGGACGCATGATTGCGGGCGCATTGAGTGCCTCTGACGGCCAGGGAGAAGCGCCGAATCATGGCAAATCAGGTGAAGTGCAACTGGTGGTTAGGATCGATCAATCACTCGGTAACTGTCCGAAATATCTCAACAAGAAATTCATCTCCTCTCACGAGCCGTCGTCGAAACTCAGCTCGACTGCTACGCACTTGACGGCAGAAGCAATCGGCGTGATCCGCCAGGCCGACCTCTTCTTTGTCGCCTCAGCGCATGCACATGAGGACATGGACTGCAATCACCGCGGCGGACCTCCAGGATTCATCAGGGTCTACCAACCGCAAGATAGCTTAGCACCCACGCAGATCGTCTGGCCAGAATACAGTGGCAACAACTTATACCAGACGCTGGGCAATCTGATAGTGACACCCAAGGCTGGCATCGTGGTGCCGAACTTTGACACGGGCGATGTTTTGTATCTCACAGGCGAGGCACAAGTCCTTGTGGGCGCTGACGCAGCTAGAGTGATCGCTAAGTCTAAACTGGCGGTGTCATTTACAGTTACAGCAGCGAGACTCGTAGAGAACGGTCTCCCATTCCGTGGGAAACTGATGGACGATGATGCACAAGGCCGTTCGCCATACAACCCTAGAATACGCTACCTCGAGACGGAGAAGCCAGATGAATTCGCCACTGCAGGCGATGCTACCGGGCATGCCATACCACAAGCGAAAGCGAAATTGATTCGTAGGACGACACTGACACCGACTATCAACCGTTATCGCTTTGCGCTAGATGATCCGAAGGCATTGGACGGACAGCAGAAACCTGGGCAGTATGTGGCACTAGACTTTAGCGAAGAGCTTGACTTGGGGTACAGCCATATGAGAGACGATGATCCCACCAGTTTGAACGACGATTATCTGAGAACATTCACTGTCAGCTCAGCGCCGGACAGTCTGAGCGTGCATAACGAGGAGTTCGAGATCACGGTCAGGTCGGTTGGGCCTGTGACCAACTGGCTTAGATTGCAAAGAGAGGGTCTGACTGAAGTGGGGGTCAGAGGTTTCGGTGGAGACTTTGTTTTTGACCAGAGCAACGGCAAGCGAGTTGCCTTTGTGGCGGCCGGCATTGGCATTACACCTTTACTTGGCCAGGTTGCGAATACTGATGTCAGTCGGCTGAAAGGTTTTTGGTCCCTTAGTGTTGGAGATGTCGGGCTTTTGATCGATACCATCAAGACGTATCCACAGCTGAAAGAGCAAGTGGTGGTATTCCTCACCGGACAGGAAGAGAGTGGCGGTGATGATAAGAACATAAAGCGTCACCGGCTGCTGCAAGAATGGCAGGAATCTGGTTGGAACATACATCGAAGAAGAATCACGAAAGTAGACCTGACGACCGCCGATGACGGGGTCGACCAGTGGTACATTTGCACGGCGGCCACCGTGCGCCAGGAGATCCAGCAGTGGCTGCCAGCCAGGAGTCTTGTCTATGAGAATTTTGATTACTAATATTAAGATGTGGGGAAGGGTAGATAGCCCCAGATTTGAAGTCGCCAAACTTATCAAGGCACATCTACCACTCACTTACAGCGAGTGGTGCAAGCAGAGGGCAAGCAAAGCGGGAGGTCTCAAATAACATGGTAAAAGGATCAAAGACAGCCGTCAATGTCTGTTGACTATGTGACGACTGCTAGTGATTTTCTTTCGAGTTTCCCTGTCTTTTTGGGCTCTCGTCTTTGGCAGTGTTGTCTGCAATGAGTTCAGATATCCAGCCCATCCTTGCCTTCAAAACAACAATGTAGCAAGTAGAACTGTCAAGTTTCGTCGTCAGCTCGCTTGAGCAAACCTCTTCTTCCTCGCCTCGGCGGCCGCCCTATCCTTTTCGCTGGTGTATGCAGCCGCTTTCTGCACACCCATTGGGCGATCAGGCGTGCGTTGGCTCCTCCTGCGAGCACCGCCTCCGACACCGTGCCTGAATCGGCCTCTAAGCCCGGCTCTACCCTTGCCACTACCCCCACCGCCACGCTTAATCAGTCCAGGGTCGTCCATCACGGTATCTTCAGCGCTCTCCTTGGATGCCTTAGCGCCTCGTATCCTCTCTGTTGGTAGCGCCTCGTTGAGCTTGCCCAGACCTGTGCCGCCTGTGCCGCCAGTGCCGAATTTCTCCGCGCGGGCCGCCTTCTTGGCTTCCTCTGGGTCGATTTCTCCATTGGCGGCTGCGGTGCTGAGGCCAAAGCGTTCAGCGCGCTTTTTCCGGCGCGCAGCCTCGTCGTCTAGGGACTCACTGGGTAAGTGTAATGCATAGTTGGTGGTTACAGCGAGGGTGGTGTCAGGGGAAGGAGCGGCAGGGTCTGCAGGAGCTGGATCTGAGGGTGTAGAGGAGGCTGCTGATGCGTCGGCGGTAGTAGAAGTGGTAGCAGTAGCAGTAGCGGCAGCCGGAGCTGAAGCGGGTTTTGGCGCAGACTCTACGGCGGGGGCTTGGGGGGGTGGTGCTGGGGCGGTGTCGGCTGTGGGTTCGGGCTCTTGCACTGGTGCTGTATCATCCTATGTGGTTAGTGCCTGTCCACTTCAACCATACTTTTGGTCGCCAATAGTCGCAGGCAGAAAACGGAGGGTAGAGGAGGATATTGTGCGGCACTCACTAGCAGCCTCAACAGCCTCAGCAGCCTCAGCAGCCTCAGCAGCCTCAGCAGCCTCAGAAGCCTGAGTGGCCTTGTCGTTCTCCTGTAACCGGGCGACAAGCTCGGCCTTTTTGCCTGTGTGCTGCAGTCCTCGACTCTTGAGTATTTCTTGCAGGTCGGCAACGGTCTTCTTAGAGTAGTCCGACATTGGAAAGACAGTTGCGGGTGAGAGATGGGATGGGATGAAACAGCGGCAAGACGACAAAGCAGCAAGTAATACTGTGTATGGATGAGGAGTGCTACAGGACTCGGTGAATTGGTGTCAATCAGTCCAGTGCTTGTGCTGCACTAAAGCGCGTCGCATATGCTGGAATACGGGGCCCGCAAGGGAGATGTTCTGGAGAAGAAGGCTAAGTGATAGCGATCTTGGCGTTGCGGGCCCGGGAGAACTTTCTTCGTCAGGCACCTTCCACACGGTACTTACTTCAGTTAGGCGCGGCACTGTCACTATGCTCATTCACCCCATTGCTTTAACTTATTACTGCAAGTACCAGCCTCTACGAAACTTGTTCTGGCAGTGGCTGGGAGTCAGGGGGAAGGAGAGGGGCTGGCTGTCAGCGGTTGACAGCGAGCAATAGTGTGATGTAACCCGCTGGCCAGCTGAGGTCTAACTATCTGAGGATTTTCCAGGGGTGGTAGTACAGTAAAGTACACGTAGAACTTGGGGAATGGATGATGGGCCCCTGGCAGTACTCTGAGCATCCGGAACCCTTTTTGATCGTCTGGTCCAGGGCTACCAAGACCCGAACAGCTCAGCGAGCACTGCCTGCTGTCTCCATTGGCTTGTTGACGTTTCTGGGCGTGGCGCAGATCGGTCGATGACCGGCCGCAACATCGACGCAAAATCGATTAGCGCCTATCGGGGCACAAGCGCTTGGGAAGACAAGCTATGGTAGGTGCCTTGGAACCTGGGCATGTGTCGTTCCTTTTCCACTTCATCAATAGCACCACCCTCCTTTGACCCTGTGACTCCGCTGTCGATCTTGTAGTATATTATCATTATAAACCCCGGTAGACAGACTCGTCCGCGTTGTCCATGACCCTTTGTCTGCCTCGCTGCTATCTCGCTGGCCATCATGTTGTTTTCTAGGCGGACGAAGAGGAAGACCACTGAGGCGACTCCTGTCCACTATCCGCCCACAGGCACCGCGATACACAGCTCTCCGCCGCTGTCATCGTCGCCGCCTCCATACTCTGCCCATTATTCGCAGTCTGCATATCAGCTTCCTCTTGGCACCCCTCCACCACCGCCCCGTCGACCACCAGGCATCCCAGCCCTACCAGCTGTGCCCGTACCTGCTCCGCTCCGACTGCGACGCACCAGTCCCCAGTCCGTGACTCCTGTGTACCAGCAGCCATCCGTGCACCAGCGGGAATGGAGCTCGTCCCTGGATCTTCCCTCCGCGCCAGTCTCTGGCGTGCCTTCCATTCCGCCGATAAGTGACCAGACGACTGGGCACTCCAACGTCACTGTCCATGACAAGGTTGCCGATAAGTTCGGTCATATCATCTCACTGATTGACGAAGAGGCCTTTGGCGGCGAGAGCGAACTTCTCATCACTCTGCCTCAGGCGCCCGATCCCGTGTTTGATCAGTCCTGTATCCGAGGCGGCAACGACGACCTCATCCTTGACCGTGCCCTTCTTCCATCTCGCACTAAGCCGAAACCGGGCAAACAGACCAATGTCTTCTCTAAACTCGACTCCTACCTTAACTCCCGGTTGCCCAACTCGCTCCCGCCTCTGCGGGTCTACCTCCCTACCTACCCGCTGTTGTGCCTGGCTGCCAAGTACTCAGCCTCGGCCTATCAGTTGCCCTCATCGGCAGGAGAACGTAAGGACTTCGTGTCGGCAAACACCCACACCCGCGCCAAAGCCATGGTGATCAAGTCCGTACCCATTGACGACAAGAAGACTATCGTCTTTGCCATCCGCGGCACTTCGATGCTGAGCCTGCACGACTGGGGCATCAACCTGTCCACCCAACCTGTCAGTCCCGCCGGCTTCCTCGACGACGCTGGGAATCTCTGCCACTCTGGCTTCCTGAAAGTAGCCAAGGCCATGGTCGGCCCTATCGCGATACGGCTTCGCCAGCTTCTGCAAGAGAACCCCAGCCGCAGTGCGTGCTCGCTGCTCCTCACGGGCCACAGCGCGGGTGGAGCTGTTGCCGCCTTGCTCTACTCACACATGCTCTCCTCCACTGTCTCGTCGGAGCTCAGTGTCCTAACAGGCTGCTTCAAGCGTGTGCACTGTGTCACCTTCGGTGCCCCACCTGTTAGCCTACTCCCGCTACAGAAGCCCGATAGGGCCCAAGCCCGCCTACGCAAATGTATATTCTTCAGCCTCATGAACGAGGGCGATCCGGTTGTTCGCGCAGAGAAAGCATACGTCCGTAGCCTGATTGACCTGCTTGCCTGCCCTAACCCCCACCGTGCTGATCAGTGTCACAAGTGCAGCTACATTGGCACTACTGTCGGCGTGCTGCAGGCGAGCATGTCCAAGTTGGATCTCAGTCTCAAGCCAAATCCCAAGAAGAACGATCGCACTGGGCGTTCTTACCCTCACCACCATGGTAAGCAAAAATTCTGGTGGGATGTTCCCACGGCGATCCTGTCGAATGCCGGTCGCTTGATCGTGCTGCGTGTACCCAAAGGCAGGCAAGGGAAGAAGGCTGAGGAAGATGCTGTGACGGCCAACATTGTCAGCGACGAGCAGTTGCGCAAAGTCATCTTTGGTGATCCTCTCATGCACTCTATGGGCCTGTATCAAGAGAGAGTCGAGGCGCTGGCTGTGCGAGCTGTGACGGGGAGGTTACTGGATTAGTAACAAGGCTGGCCAGACGCACGATAGGATTGCATGACAAAGCAAAGAGGTCTGGGGATTGTGAATACGACTTGATGTCTGATCTGAGATGGCAGGATATCGCTTCCCCCCCACCTTAACCTTACAGCGATAATGAATATCCATCCATACATAGACTTACGACCATAGACTTACGACCATAGACTTACGACCATGTCCTTGTAAAGAAATGCTCATCACCATATTCCCGGTGGACTATAGAATGTTTCTAGTCCATTCTCCTCCGTGCCTCGATCGACCAAACAAACTCCTGCGCCTGCCTTTCCCCTCTTCTAATAATGTCAAAGTATTTTCAATGGTCATCATGATTGATGCCTTTCTTAAATTATTATTTTTCTTTTCATTTTTGCGGCGGAGAAGGGCCTGTCACTTGACTTGTTTATTCACAACGTTTTGACCTTCATCCACTCACCAGTACCAATGCCGAGATTCAGACCATTACGGCCCCACCATTCGCGGACCTCGCTCTCGCCACCACCGCCAACGGCATCCTCCATGGCCTCCTCGATGTCACAGGTTTTGTACTCGACGCGCAGGCCATACTTGGCACTGACGTCTTTCCACCACTGTAACACGCCAGCGTGGCCGTTCTTGGTCGCACCAACGAGCACCTGGTTGTCAAAGATCATCTTGGATCCCTTGAAAGAGTGCCATAGTTCCAGCACCTTGACGTGGCCGTGCTGGCTGGCCAGACGGGTTACGCCGTCTTCGTGTGAGTAAGGGATGCCGCTAGCTTCCCACCACGCAATGCTCTCCGTGCGGCCAGACTGCGCGGCCAGGAGGATGGATTTGCCAGGTTTGAGAGGCAGTTCGCGGCTGCTGCTGCCGCTGCTATTGCTGTTACTGCCAGTGTTGCTGCTGCTACTACTGCTGCTGCTGTTGCTGGCGGCTGCCAGTTTCCCCGAGTTGACTCGCCACCATTCTAGTACTTCCACGTGGCCCTTTGCGCTGGCCGATTCGAGCGCCTTTTCGGTGTACGAGAGTGACAGGCCCGAGTTTAGCCACCAGTCGAGCACTTCGACGAATCCGGCCCGCGACGCCCCGTCCAGCGCTTCTGGCCCGTACTGCTTCTTGATCACCGCTGGGCAGTCCTTCCACCATTGCAGGATCGCCGGCGAGTTGTAGATGAGCGATGCTTTGTGGGGCAGGAGCGCGAGACCAAACGACGTCCAGAAGATGTCTTTCTGGTGCAAGGCGAGGTAGTTGAGCAGTTGGGTCATGGAGAAGCGGAAGATGAGCTTAGTCGCGAGGGGGGACAGTGTCGATGGTGGTTGGTAGGTTGCGCTGTTTTGGAAATATGTGCGGATTTTGCTGAGCGGGCACGTGAGGATGGTGTATTCAAGCGTTTTGGATTTTACGCCAGGACGGGGCACAGACTGTTTCCATTCGTGCGGCACCGGCAGGTGGGTGAAGATACCGAGCGCGGTTGCCAGTTCCCAGTCGCCCAGATTGTCCAGGATCTGCGTCCAGATCTCTGGCGGCAGCCTAGCTTTTCGGTTTTGGGCGCTGCCATGGGCTAAGCGGCGAGGCCGCCATCGCGACGAGAGAGCGTCTAGCTGTGTTCTTCGGAGGACGGCCAGGTCTTCGCTGTGGATGGCTTCAAGGATTTCTTCGGGGCCCTGCCACGACCAGACCAGGTCAAGGTCGAGATCTTCAACGGTCTCCTGGCCAGACGCCGAGGCTATGTGGCTGTCAGGGTCAAGGCCGGCTTGGGCCAAGTCCCAGAGCGCAGGTTGCAGCACGTGGACCCAGTCCCATTTGCGTTGCAGTTTAGATAGTTGTCGCCGCCAGATCGGGTGTTTCCACTGGTCGACGCTCAGCTCAGGCAACATGACAATTCGCTTGGATGTGTCCCAGCACCGCAGCACGTGCAGGATGATGTCGGTCGTGTAGCCAGCCAGCATCAGAGACACCATGCTCGCGTCGACGATGACAAACAGTAGATCGGCCCAGCGTGCGAGTCGATGGCCCAGCATTTGAGTCTGGTTGCGGTACGGATCTTGCGGCGAGTTCTCGTGCCATTGCACCTGTTTCAGACTCACGTCTGCGTCGACCATTTGCTGGAACTCATCCTTGGAGCAGTCACACACAACACGCAGATTGAGATCGGCTTTTTGCACCAGATACGGTAGACTCTGCGGGCCGATCTTTCCCGTCACGTACACCAGTAGATTGACTCGTCGAGAGGAAAAGGCCTCTCTACCCGAGGGGACTGTCATCAGCCGGCTGCAAACTGGCACGCGTCACGGGCGGAGGCTGGCAAGAAGCTGCGAAGACGAATATAGGGTGGCAAACACCAAGCAGGTGATATTGGTTTTCTGACTTGTGGTAGGTTCCGATCACTAACTTAAAATCATCGCCTGACCGCCTCTGAGTGAAATGGCCAATCAGCCGCAGATAACCGTTGAAGCGATAGTTGAAAATTGTAACGAATGATTGGCCTGGTGGCCGTCAAGAATTCAAGATAGGCAATGCTGAGCTCACCCCCCAAGCATGGTAACTTAGCTTATCATAGTAGATCGCGCGGCCTGCTCCTCCTTGGTCGGCTCTTTATTGGTTGGAGTATCAAGAAGCCAGCATGTCCGGGGAGAGGGACGACCCCATGCCATCAACTGATATGGGCTCCTTTGCGACCCATTTGCAACAGTCGCGGCGCATAGTCGCCTTGCTGGGAGCGGGGCTCTCAGCCTCATCCGGCCTGCCCACCTTTCGAGGAGCGGGAGGGTATTGGCGAACGCACGACGCGGTCATGCTGGCCACTCCAGGGGCCTTCAGAACAGATCCTGGCCTGGTATGGCAGTTCTACTCCTACAGAAGACATATGGCTCTCAATGCAAAGCCCAACAGAGCCCACCTCGCCCTGGCTGAGTTGGCGCGCCGTAACCCCAACTTCATCACCCTCAGCCAGAATGTCGATGGCTTGAGTCCGAGGGTAGGCCACCCGGCCAAGCAGCTGAAGCTGCTTCACGGCAGTCTTTTTGATGTCAAGTGCTGGGACGAGCGCTGTGGGTTTGTAAGGCACAATGATTTTACCGATCCCATCGTGCCAGCTCTTGCCATCCCAGAGGATGAGGCCGCTGCCAGGGCAACACTTGACAGGGCCAAGAAGGAGCCGCGGCTGCACGACGACAACAGCAACTCGCAGCTGCAGACCAGCACTGGTGCTAGGGCAGAACTGCCCACCGTAACCCCCCGACATGCTCTGATCAGAGGGGCAGACATCTCCAACATTAGCGTCCCTATCCCCACCATTCCTAGGGACGAGTTGCCCGCGTGTCCGTCGTGTAAGAAGAATCTGCTCCGGCCTGGCGTCGTCTGGTTCGGCGAGGCACTGCCTGAAGATGTGCTCGATTCGGTGCATGACTACTTCGATTCGCCTGAGCCCATTGATCTCATGCTGGTCATTGGCACATCGTCAAAAGTCTACCCGGCTGCCGGCTACAGCGAGCTCGCCCGCCAGAAAGGAGCCCGGATGGCCGTCATCAACATGGATGCCACCGATGCGACGTTCCTGGGCGGAAATGACTGGTTTTTTCAGGGTGATGCCGCACAGATCGTGCCAGATATTTTTAGCTGCGTCGTTGGTGAAATTGGACAGTTCGAAGGCTAATTAACCTTTGCAGGCAGGGTAAGGGAAAAGTTATGGTTGAAACAATACATTGGTAGACAGATGAAGTGAATGGAGAAGGGCATTGAACATGCCATAGGGAGCAAAAAGATGATGATTCTATAGCTTTCCCAGCCTAAATGCCACCCGCATTGTGGCTGACTTAACTAGTTCTTTTCCTTCGCCTTCATGCCGAGGAGTTTGTTATGTGTACAGTAATGTTCTTCATCAGTCCTTTTGGGTCAAAATGATTCGGCCGGACTATCCGTAAAATCATGCCAACCTTCTCTTGGACATCCCTCTAACTTGCTGTCGTTCGCTCACTTTCTATCTTGACACACGCCACGCTGCTCAATGAGCTACAGCTCATCATGGGCATTGGGCTCATCATCATCATCATCGCCGTAAGCCGGCATGCTGCCGCCGTACAGCTTGCTGGTGATGGGGTATGCGACGCCACTCAACTTCTCGCGCTGCTCATCGAAATCTTCCTTCTCGGCAGTGCTCGCATTCTCGTCGAGCCAATCCTGGGCCTCCTTAACGGCCTCCAGAAGCGTCTCCTTGTCATCTTCGTCGATCTTGCCGCCAAGGCCATCTTCGTCGTTGACTTGGTTCTTGAGGCTGAATGCATAGTTCTCCAATGAGTTTCGGGCTTCAATCTTCTCCTTGACGATCTTGTCTTCTTCAGCGTACTGCTCCGCTTCTTGAATCATGCGCTCGATTTCCTCCTCCGACAGGCGGCCCTTGTCATTGGTAATGGTAATGGATTCGGATTTGCCGGTTCCCTTGTCGCCTGCAGTCACACGGAGAATGCCATTGGCGTCTAGTTCAAACGAGACCTCGATTTGTGGGACGCCGCGGGGAGCGGGTGGGATGTTGGTGAGCTCGAATTTGCCCAGGAGATTATTGTCCTTGGTCAAGCTGCGCTCGCCTTCGTACACTTGGATCAGGACAACGGGCTGGTTGTCGGCGGCAGTAGAGAAGATCTGAGACTTCTTGGTGGGGATGGTTGTTCCTCGGGGGATCAGCTTGGTCATGACGCCTCCGGTGGTTTCAATGCCAAGAGTCAGGGGGTTCACATCCATCAGGACGACACCAGACAGGGTCTCTTCGCCCGACAGAACACCGCCCTGGACAGCGGCGCCGTAGGCAACAGCCTCATCGGGGTTGATGCCCTTGCTGGCCTTCTTGCCGCCGAAGTACTCCTCGATCAAGCTCTGAACCTTGGGAATACGGGTAGAGCCCCCGACAAGGACGATGTCGTCAATGTCCTTCTTGCTAACCTTGGCATCCTTCAGGACTTGTTCGACCGGTTTCAGCGTCTTCTTGAATAGATCGTTGTTTAGCTCCTCGAATTTGGCGCGGGTCAGAGTCTCGGAGAAGTCGTTGCCTTGGTGGAATGATTCGATTTCGATGCGGGTCGACATCTGGGAAGAGAGAGTGCGCTTGGCCTTTTCTACTTCACGCTTCAGCTTGCCCATCGTCTTGGCGTCCTTAGTAATGTCCACGTCGTTCTTCTTGTTGTAAAGCTTGACAAAGTAGTCGATGACCCGCTGATCAAAATCCTCACCACCAAGGTGAGTGTCACCGGCAGTCGCCAGCACCTCAAAGACACCGTCCTCAATCGCCAGAAGGGACACATCGAAGGTGCCGCCACCGAGATCGTAGACAATGATTTGAGATTCCTTCTTCTTGTCTAAGCCGTACGCAATCGCTGCAGCGGTGGGCTCGTTGACGACACGCATAACGGTCAGACCCGCGATGGTGCCGGCATCCTTGGTGGCCTGTCTCTGGGCGTCGTTGAAGTAGGCTGGGACTGTGACAACGGCGTGGGTAACCTTCTTGCCCAGATAGGCCTCGGCGACTTCCTTCATCTTGCCCAGGACCATGGCGGAAATCTCTTCAGGGGTAAAATTCTTGTCCTTGCCTGCAACTTCGACAGCCACCTGGGGCTTGCCGCCCTTGTTGACGACAGAGAAGGGGAAGTGCTTGGCGTCTTTCTGAACATCTCGGTCCTCGTATTTCCGGCCGATGAGACGTCTATGGAGCATGTCAGTCGATGCCGAGCGGACGGGTAGGGCCGCTCAAGGACTTACTTGATGTCAAAAATGGTTCGCTTGGGGTTCGACGCATACTGATTCTTTGCAGCGTCACCTACTAGTCGTTCCTCATCGGTAAAAGCCACGTATGAAGGAGTAATCCGGTTTCCCTGGTCATTGACGATAATCTCGACTTTACCATTCTGCATCACACCGACACAGGAGTATGTCGTACCCAGATCGATACCAATCACAGTGCCCACATCTTCTGTCGAGTCGTTCAGAGGGGCCTGGTCTTTGGCATTGACAGGGCCGATGAGAGCCAAGGGACAGACAAACAGCAAAAGCAGATAGAAGAGGGCTGTCCACTGGAAGTTGGACGATGCCGTGCGCGCCATGGCGAAAGCAGACGGCTGATGACCCCAACGACAACTAACACGAAGAAGAGAGAAATGGAGATGGAATGAAGGAAGGAAAAGAGATCGTGTGCTCCAAAATATTTGAACCCGATCGAATCGAAATGGACACTCTGGCACTCTCTATCGATACGCCCAGAACGCCCCAGACGGCCAAAAAAGGCAAAACGCAGGACAGCTAAAGCCGGAAAGGTGGTGGTCTTGGCAGGGGAAGCCGCTGTTCCGGTTCTGGACAGCTGTTTTCTTTGCCTAGAATGAGCAAAACAGTTCAGTAGTAGCACCACGTGCCACGTGCGTTGTGCGTTATGCAATGTGCCTTGTGTTGTGTGCGGCAGGCTTTTGTTTCTGTTATCTCTGGCTGTGTCTGTCCAGGCTTGCAATGATGCCGCATACTTAGAGATGGCAGTCTCCTTGTTTGAACCTGCTAAGGCTGTATGTTGCTGTGACCAGCCCCAGCTGACCACCTACCGCAGTATACCCAAGCCATAGCCAGGGACAGCTGCCGCTTCCAGAGCGCAGGTGAAATCAATGTAGACACAAGCACTTACCCTCGGTAGCGTGTTTGAGCCTGTTAATCATTCTGTCCTTGCTGCTCATTGTTGTAGACATGGCGCCCACAGAGATAATTAAGTCTAGACCAGCGGCGAGCACCACATGATCGACCTGGCTACGACACATTGAGGGTATCAGCTTCTTTACTGTAGTACTACTACTACTACTACTACTACTACTACTACTACTACTACTACTACTACTGTACGAGCATGTGCCGAATCCCATCCTTGTCTGCTGCTCCAGTTCATGTGAACCAAGATCGCGCCATGATTGGTACTCGATGCTGAGATTGATGGGGCTAACAGGGATCCACACAGGACCAAACAACAGACGAGAATCAGCCTTTGCCATGTCAACTGGTCAAACTCCATCCAGCTGTCGATCCTCTCCATCCTATCATCGAACTGCAATCTTTTCAACTGCATTGTCGAGCACGTTGTCGATGCCAGGGCACAGTGTGGCTAAAATGAAACCCAATTCCTCCGTGCTAGCCTCTGCTTCTCTACAACACCCTTCCTGCTTTAATAAGAACAACTGAGCTTCCACGTTTACCGCCCACAGTCCTTATATTTCTTCCCACTTTCGCTTTTAGGAGATTTGCTCTCGACCCCCTGGGTGTTAGTCACAATGCGCCAACAGGTTGCACTGCAGCTGGTGCTCGGTGGCCTCGCATGGAGCATGCCGACCGTCTCCAATCTCGCCCCCAGACAGAACGCCATTCCACAATATGTCCTCGACTATGCACCGCTTTGCTGGCTTGACACCAAGGAAGCATACTGGCCCTCATATTTGAATACCCACCTTGAGAACATCTATCCGGCGGTCAACGCTACTAAGATCACGAACGCCCCATCTCCACTGACTCTAGCCAATGTCGACACGCTCAACGCCGATGGCAACGGCGGTGTAGACACCTACTTGACCTCCAACGAAGGCATCGACGCCAGCCCCGTCCCTACCTGGCTCTACGGCGTCAAACCTGACTCGTCTGGCTCTGCGCCTGGCGCCGTTATCATTATTGCCGACAAGGGCAGCGACACTGTAGACGTCTTCTACTTCTACTTCTACTCCTACAACCAAGGCACCTGGGTCCTCGGCCTACAGTCTCTCGAACTTGGCGACCATGTCGGCGACTGGGAGCACAACATGATCCGCTTCGTTAACGGCGAACCTTCCGCTATGTATTTCTCTCAACACTCTAGCGGCCAAGCCTTCACTTTTTCAGTCCTCGACAAAGATTCCTCCACCGGACGACCCATCAACTTCCCCGCGCGCGGCACCCACGCCAACTATCCGACCGCAGGCCAGCATGATCACACCATCCCGGGGCTGGACTTGCCCGTCGGCGCGCTTCTTGACTACACCTCCGAAGGCACGCTGTGGGATCCACTCTCGCAAGCTCTGTACTTTACCTATAACGTGACCACCTCAACATTTTCCTCCCCAACCAATGGACCCACTGGCTTCCTCCCCTTCCGGGGTCACTGGGGCGACAAGCAACTGCCTGACTCCAATCCAAAGCAACTCGACGTGTTCAGTTTCCGCAAGTATGTCGATGGCCCGACAGGGCCAGAGGATAAAAATCTAAACCGCTCCCAAGTGTGCGAGTCGAGTCCTTGCGTTGTTCTCGACATTCCACCGTTGCATCTTAAGGACTGAGGGTTTATGGCGTTTGCGACTCTGGTGTTACGTGTTTTGTGGACTATTGGGCATGCAGGGCTGGGCGTGTTGGGCTTCAAGCTGTGGGGCCAAGTATTGGTTGAGATGGGCTTTTGGAGCGCAGAGATGGCTAAATTGTGGGCTGAGCCTCAGGGTAGTGCTCGCAGCAGGGTTGCGACGCTTGTGCAACCCGCTGTCGCAGCCATGAAAACACAGAGGGGCATGCATCCCTACCGGGACATGCTCGTCGGTGCCGAACAGCTGATTATGGATGGGGTACGAAGGCGGATGGCGGATAAGAGGCTGAGTCTGGGCTAGTTGATGGCATCTTTGACATTTACTTTGATCTATGGCTTTGTACTGCTGGCTGGATAATGAGCTATAAAGGTGGGTATACTATATAATGAGATAACCCATGCATGAGTGCAGTATAGCCGGAAAATATAAGTGGATATACATACTAGGTAATGAATCACGAGAAGAAGAACGAAATCAATGAATGATTCCCCTCTGTACTTGTCATTGCTGGTTAATTTTCACACTCGCTATTGATGTTGGCCTGCGGAGTAAACAACTTGGCTCAAGAGCGTCTGATCCACACTATTATGTGCACAGCCATAATTATTGAGAATAGCTTGGCGGACGAGATGCGTGCACAAGGGGTCCAATTTCACTCACTCTTCGTCACACGCTCTTTGAGACTTCGCTTTCTTCTCCCCACCGGCGAACATATCCTTCAAACTCTTCTGCCCCTTGTCCTTCTCTCTAGACAACTTCTTCATCTCTTTAGCCTGCTTCTCATCAAACTGCTTTTGCATCTTGGCTCTTTCCGCTCCACCCCTCTCGCCCAATTCTTTTTCCAACTTTTTAAACTCGGCACCCTCGGGATCCATGCCGATCAAACTCTCGAGCAACTTGATCTCGGCAGCCCACACCTGGCGATCCTCGACTGTTTTCTGGGGGTCCTTCGGGTCTGGCTTCTCACACGGCGTTTCCAGAATCAGAGGCAAGTTCTGGAAGCGCTCCTCATTCATGACACTGTGAAATGCGCGCAGGCCGAGGAATCCCAGACCGATATTCTGATGCAGATCTCTGTGGCTGGCAAAAGGGGCTTTTGAGTCGTTCATATGCAGGGCCTTGATGTATTGGATGCCGACGATGGCGTCGAGGTCGGCCAGTGTCTGCTTGAAGGCTTGGGGGGTGCGGAGATCGTAGCCGGAGGCAAATGCATGACAGGTGTCGATGCAGATGCCAATACGATGCTTGAACTCCGGTTTGATTAGGGCGATGATGTCGCGCAAGTCCTCGAACTTGCCACCGATAATGGACCCTCGTGTTGCCATGTTCTCGAGCAGAGCGACAACGCCTGATGTTTCAGCGAAAGCGCGATTGAGCTGGGCGGCGAGTCGCTCAATGGCGTCGGCCAGCGGAGTTTGGCCTGCAGAGCCTGGGTGGAAGTTATAATTCTTGATGCCGAGAGCTTCGCAGCGGCCAAGGTCATCGACGAATGCGTTGTAGGACTTTGTGGCAATGTCCTTATCCGCGGAAGCTAGGTTGACCAAGTATGAGCCATGTGGGATGATGTGCTTACTGCTGTCATACTTGTACTTGATGAGACCACGCTTAAAAGCATCGCGATTCTCGTCTTTGAGTGCCGGGTTCTCCCACTTTCGCTGTGACTTGAGAAAGCAGGCGAAGGCGTTGCCTCCGATTTGCACAGAATTGGTAATTGCGTTTTCGACCCCCTTGGCAACGGATGTATGGGCACCAACAAACATCTTTAGTCCCGCCGTGCGAACGGCAGGAGTGTTAGCCTCGGTGCCTGTCTCTTTGGCTTTGCGCTTAGTCTTTTGCTTGGTGATCTGGTCGATGTGTTCGTCGTCGCCTTCAGGCGCCTCCTGGCCTTGGCCGAGGGTATCACGCACTCCGCTACCACTATTGACGAAGCTGGCTGACTTGCGATTTTCAACTTTGAATTCCTTTGCGGCTGTCTCGACTATGGGCAAATCTCCCTTAGTGGGATGGACAGACTGTTGCACCAATACGTGTTCCGCCTTCTTACGACTACTCCTTGGAGTGGTCCGAATTGGAACAGCCTCCTCCTCATCAAACTTTCTCTTACCCGTTCGAGCCATCATGAGCCGTATCGCTTCTCTACACGATGAGGCTGAACTCACAATTCACGGCGATGGAATCTGCTGATCATTTATTAGGTCGGCTGTAAGAATAAGTTAGGTCCGTTAACGAATTAATAAAGTTAATCTGCAAAGTATTGTAAACAAGCTTAAACTCAATTAGTTAGCGCTGCGATTCCATTATTGACGAGGCTGTAATTATTTCCAGTGTTGCAGGCTTGGACTGACTGCTGCTAGAGATTTTCCTAACTCCTGACCTACTTCCGATCGCTATGGCGGACGTGGATTTAAAAGAGAGTCCTTTCATGGCACCCAGTGACTCGAGCGAAGATGAATCCGATTTGGAATCCGTCGAGTTGCTGGTAACGGGCCGCGAGCGACGGAAAACGGCGGGTAATCGATACAACCGCGACATGGTCCTCGAAGAGGTCGGCGACCAAGACGACCCAGATGAAGTGGCATTGCTTTTTGCAAGCGGGCAGGACGAGGAAGACGACGAGTTCAAGAGTGATGCTGCAGAAGACGATGAGATGTCCAGTTCGGACGACGACGATCAAGGCCCAAATGCAGGCGGTGATGATCTAGAGGGAGAGAAAGAGATGGACAAACAGCGGAAAGAAGAGAGAGTTAGGAAACGGAAGGCCGAAATGGCATTGACGGCGAAAGCAGCAATTCGCAAGCGGCCAAAGATCGATCCGGCCGCGGCCAAGCAGCCACTTTCCAAGAAGCCATCAAAGAAGAAAGAGCGTGTCACTTGGCTGCCCGATCAAGACGCTGGCGGACGTGCGTCGCTGAGAAAGCAAACTGTTGCGCATCGCGAGCACACGCTGGCAAGATTGAGAGAGAGTGAAGCCCAGAGCAAGAAGCTGAAGGCCTTGAAAGCGATCAGGGATAGAGAACGAGCTAAGGATGCCCCAAAAGCGATGACTCAGGCAGACAGGCTGGCAGAGGCCGAAAGAGTTGAACGACGAAATGCAAAGAGTTTGAATAGATGGGAAGCAATGGAGAAGAAGCGCACCGAGGAGCAGGCGGCCAAGTTGGCTGCTCTCAAAGAACGCAAACTGGAAGGACCGGTCATCACGTGGTGGAGTGGAAAGACCAAATGGCGACGGCCGCAGATTATCGACACTGGCATGGACGGTGCCAGCCCAGTCGACAGTTCAGGAGAGCCCAAGAAGCGAGGCCGGAAGCCAAAAGCACTCCACGAACAATTAGCTGCTGGTCCCTCGACCAGCATTCCCACTACGCCTACTTCTCATGCTCAACCGTCGCCACTACAGCAATCAACCACTGTCGAGCAGCAACCTCGGCAGCAGCAGCAACCGCAAACACCTCATCCAGCACCGACAATCGAGTCCATGCCTGCGCCGCCTGCGCCGCCTAAAACCGACAGTAGCGTCTTGCTGCCCGGAATCCACGAATTTGCCAACATACCCGATGATGCCACCACTGGCTCTGCAACAGGTGACGCTGCTGTGTCGGACACGCCCCTGCCAGGCGTCACGGCCCAAGACAAGGACGCAGCCATGGTCGATGTAACCAGCTATGTGGCCACACCCCTGGCGCTCGATGCCTCACAAACACCGACACAATGCACGAGCAGCGCTACAGGCGAAGATCAGCCGAAGTCCCCAATGCAGCTAGAGCAGATCAACAAGGCGCTAGTTGCAGCAGGGCCTCAGGTTCGGCTAGATTCCCCTAGCACGAGCGCTTGCATGGCCCCGAGCTCGGCCCCTGGCTTGTCCGTGCAGATTCCTGCTGCTCCGCCAGAGCCGATGGTCGAAGAGTTCACGACGAAGAATCTAGTTGTTCTAGATAAGTTCGACGATCTCTCAGAACAGGCACGACTTGCGTACAGTGTCTTCTTCAGGAGCAAGAGGGTGCCCAGGCCTGCACAGCGTCGACCAGAACTGTGTCCAATCACAACCCAAGTCGCGCGATATAAGGATCCAGCAACGGGGATCGGATATGCCAACCTCATGGCACACAAGGTGTTGCAGGAGCTCAAGGAGCACAAGTTTATTTGGAGCGCCATGTTAGGCTGCTATGTTGGACGCGACGGTGCCCCAGTTGCACGTGGCGTCCCTGAAGGGTATCCCAGATGAGGCACTGGTGGCGGCAGCTGGTGGGCCTATGCTTCGGGTAGGGAGCCTTCCCGCATGCAACGACCGTATTTCAATAATAATAGGTTGTATTTTCCTGTATCTGATCTAGACCATATCAGTACCGACTTTCGCCTTTGCCTCGAGTCCAGGTCAAGTGGAGCAACAGCTGAGCCCGTCATTCGCTCGCCTGTTATCGTGCCTTACAGTAGCTCCGTTTTCGGAGATTCTCGACCAAGAGATCAAGGTCTTAGCCAGACGAACTCAGATCCACCGGCCAGTTATCTTGTTGGAGGTTGGGTGGCTATCGGGAGGCTGTCCACGTGTTGAAGCACGAGACCCAGGATTTTTGTTTGATCGGCGCCCGAGACATTTATTAGAACCCAATGGCGCCGCTATTTGTATAAAAACATCTGATCTTTTCTCTGCGATGCGGTCTAAAGCTCGTGTTGCAGTGCCGCCGCCCGCTTCCGCTTCTACTGATTGTGACTCAACACCACGGCTGAGGCTGTTGGATGCCGCCGCTGCTGACGCAGAAACGGTCACGATGCCAGCCAGTTTCTTGCAGTTCTGGTAAGCCTCCCTCGTTGCCACCCTGCTGATCGTCATTGTAGTCGTCGTCATATCCATCGCCGCCACCACCCCAACTAACCTCTCCTTCTCTTCAACATTATCATAACTGACCGCCACAGCGCCATGTGCGAGAAGCAAATCACCCACCCATTGACCAAAATCCTCTACTGCAGCGAGGCTTGCCGCAACAAGGACGACGCCAAACCGCTGTCCGCCAGCACCCTGCCGTCTTCCTACCTGTCTGCTGGACCCCCAAGCTCGCCCCTTCGCTCCACCTCTTTGCTCCACGAGGCTGCTGCTCCGTACTCCTCAACCCCATCCATCCGGATACCTCCCGACGCCCACACCTTCAAACCGGATCTTGACCCCACCGAATGGAAGCCCAAGTTATCGAGCAGCAGCAGCCTCCCACGTACCCACAGCGACGCCTACCGCTACCTATCCAGGTTTCATATGGACAACAACAATGCTCTCAATCCGTCGGGCAATGGGTACGTCCGTGTCGACCGCCCCTCTTCAGCTCAGCGACGCAAGCATATGAATATGCACATGCATACCAAGAGCCTCACCACGACTCCCAGCCTGGCGAGCACCCCCACCACGGCGGCATCCAGCCTCTCCTCCACTGCGAGTGCGATTGCGAGCAGGAGCCTCGACGTCAGCTACGATCGCGACTTCCCCACTCGGCCCCTCAACTCGCGTACCAACCCGTTGTACGCCATCTCACCGGCCGCGAAAACCACTGATCTGGTCACCCCCCACATCGTCCCAGCTCTCGGCAGTGCAGGCGAAATGACATGGGAGAAGAAGCCCATTTCTGAACCTATGGTCAAACAGAGTGCGTTGTCTAAGGAGTTTTTATAGTAGGTTCCTTTGTCAAGGCCGCTCCCTCTTTCTTTATGTGGTGTGGTAGTCTGAACGGTGGGGGAATTGGTAACATACTGCAGCAACATCGTTAAGAGTGAATTAATAATAACTGATTTTGGAACCTTCAACGCCCCTTCCCGCCCTCTCTCCCCTTAACCAGTCTTTCTTCTTTCGTAGTAGCGTGCTTGTGTTATAAGTGTTGGCTTGGAAAGCAGCGAATGGGCTGTGTGGTTGTACAGAGAACTGCAGTCGAGGCGAAGCAAGGTTTCCCTATCTGCGAGCTCACAGGCTTGCTAGCCTCTTCGACTTGATCCCGAGCTTCTTCCTCGAGACAAGGTTCTCCTCTAGCCAGGCGTTCCTGGAGTCCCGCTCCCTCCTTGTCTCGTCCAGGGTAGCCTCCAGCTCCTCCAGCCGCTCTTCTGCTATCTCCGCCACCGCATTCTCAAACCCGGCAGCCAGCTCCCGCTCCGATGCCACCGTCTCCTCAACCATCTTCGTCTCTATCCCCCACTTCGCCCGCTCCTCTCGGAGGCCAGCCTCGATCTGCGCCTGGACGTCACTGGCAGGGATGTCACCAGCAGCATCAACAGCCATGGTTCCGGACTCACCTGCCATGCTGTGCTCCTGCTCGAGCTCCTGTCTCGCCTCGGCCTCTGCTGTCGTGATGACGCTCTGCAGAGTTCTGCTCTGCTTAGTCAGCTCGACCACCTTCGCCTCCGCGGCCACCCTCGCATCTTTCTCCTCGGCCAGGGCACTGTTGAGCTCGACAGACTTCATCTCGATCGCGGCCATCACCTTCTCCTGGATGAGAAGTTTGCTCACGTGCACGTCCTTCTCTCGTACCTGTCTTTCCTCGGGCTCTTCCACGAGCTTCTTGGCTGCCAGCTCCTGCTGCTGCAGCTGCTGCATCTGCTGGGCCTGTTGCTGAGCTTGTCGGAGCTGCTGTTGCTGTTTCTAGGGTTGGTGCTGGTGCTGGTGCGGGTGCTGCTCTTGCAATCTTCGTTCCTGCTCTTTCTTCTGATGCTCCTTCTCGCGTTCTTCAGCTGCGCTGGCACCAGCAGCAGCAGCGCCAGCAGACACATCTGCAGCCTTGGAAGCAACGAGCTGACCTTCCACCTCCTTGACTTGGCGAACGAGCGCTGGCTCGCTCAGTGCAGCCTGCAGGTCTTCCATTATCTTGTCCCGCGCCGCCAGTGCATTCAACGCATCTTCCTTTTTGCGTCAGAGAATGCTCGCACCTCTTTGCATCTTGCCTATATAGTCGTCCTTAACAGCGGTAGCACGACGGAGCCCAGCTCGTGATACCGCGACGTCGGCCGACAACTGCTTGTTGTCAGCCGACGCGGCGGCCGTTCTAGAGGCGACTTCCTGCCGAGCCTTCGCAAGATGATCCTGAAAGTGTGCATCCCATGCGTCCCGCTCTGTAGATGCCTTGTGAGCGGCTGCGGACGCGTGGATGCGCTACTTGTTCAGATCATCCACCTTATCCGCGTGCACCTTGTTCAGGCAGTCGATCTCACTGATATACCTGTTTCATGGCGGCGAGTTCCGAGACTACCGTAGCTAACTGCCGCTATATCGCTACCAGGCTGTGTCGCGCTGTCTTTGCTGCCTCGTGGTTGAGTCATGCATTGGTAGGCAATCCGGGTTGACGGAGGGAGAGAGGAGGGGAACGCATGACGTCTGCAGATAAGGGTATGCATCTGGTGGTGTGACGGCAGTCATTATGTCCCTTGTCAGCTGGTCGACATGTGCCTTGAGGCAAGAGACCGTCCTGGATTCCTCTTCCACCGTCTGCAAAGCTGCCTGATGTTGCTCCGGTTTCACTTTGAGCTCGACTAGAGATTTTTCTAGTCGGGCCTTCCAGTACTCGAGTGAGGCATGTTGAATCCCCAGAGGTTACGAACTCGGAGGCAGCTCTCTAGCATTTCCGTCGCAGCTCATCGACGACCGCATTCGAAACCTGTCGCCCCTTGACGAGGACGAGGGGAAGCAGGCTGAAGACGTACATGCACAGCACCAGCAGAAGTAACAGCTGACGGACATGCCAGTATGCTCTCTGCATTTGGATATCCCACTGGCTGGCAGGTAATGGCGTCTTCGCTATGTGTATGTGTTGGACAAATCCACCAGGAAGTCTCTTATCAGATCACTGAGTATGAAGATGATGTCCAGCACGTCTCCTAAAAACTGAGGACTGATTGTCCATGTAACCACCCCAACTGGCTAACCATACCTGCTGTGAGATAGGGACGTTCAACAGGAGACGCAGGCCCAGGAGATGGAGGAGTGGCACGACACTCAACTCCATGTTTATTGATTCTGTTGTCGGTGATGGGAGTTGACGGTGGTGATGTGGAGCGTGAGGACGTGGAGATGAGTATGTCTGCATTTGTTGAACGATTCGGTCGACAGGAAGAGTTATGAGATGGGTAAGGGATTGTGTATGGAGTTCGATGGGCCTGGTTGATATTTGAAGGTGTGTATGAGAATGTCTCAAAAGATGACTAGGAAAGAGGAATTGACTGAGAACGGAAGAATCTTCCAACTGACAAAGCTGCAACAGAAATCAATAGAAAAGAGTCACTGAGCAACTAGTGCGACAGGTAGAAACAGAAAAGCGACCCCAGTTGCTAGGCAGACAATAGACACACGAGCCTTCCGCCCTGTAATGAAAAGCTTGCATCTTCTAATCTTACAAGCAACTCACCCCAGTCGAATGGGAACAGACCTGCTCAGTCACACACAAATAAAGAGAGGCTGCTGAAAATCAACCTGGAGGAAGGGAAGATCAAGATGATTCAGAGTCATTGATGGGCCTCTTCATCAAAGCCAACAAAAAAGTCAATGGCGATTTCCCAACAACGGCTGTCGTTCACCAGTGTCATGTGGCCCCTGGCCCTGCTTCTTTCTTCGCCGTTTCTTCTTCTTGGACGGATGACTTCCAACAGACTCTTGACTAATTTGTTGATCGCCTCCCAGACTACTGTCATTTCCGGCTTGACAAGAAGCACTCTTATCGGCGCCGCTATTATCTTCACCGTCATTCGACTCGCTCGAAGAGGTGGTCCCGAGGACGACCTTGCGAATGCCATTAGTATCGATAATATTCTCGGTGATGCTCCCACTTCGAGCAGGACCCCGAGACTGGTAGTATGGGCTCCTGGATCGAGGCTGTCTCTCTGGCAGACTCCCCACCGTGCTCTCTGCGCCAGTCGCTTGCATGGACGGCTGCTCGAGCTTGTTGTTCTGGTCTCCACCATCCCTTTGCAGGTTTAGCACATCGGAGCCGGCAAAATGAGTTTGGATCTTTTTGTCGACACTAGATGGACGAAATTCAGATGGAGATCCAGACAGGGCACCATGACCCGCTTTGACTGCCTGGACCCCATCACTAGCGTGTCTTCCGCCAGAGCTCAACACGCCTTCGCCGATGGCTCCTTGGTAATCGGTCGCGTTCTCAGAGACACGACGAGCTGAAGGAGTACGTACATCGCTTTGCACAGGCGCCCTCTGCCCTTCCGTCCCCGGTTTGATCTTGACCGTATTAAACCTGGTTGTTTTGGGCCGACTGGCTAAATTGGAAGGGCCTATGTGCTTGAGATGTTCTTTGAGGTCAGTGCTGGCACCTCTCGCTGGTAGCCTGCGATCACCAGCATAGCTAGCAGCACTTGACCGCCTTCGCGCTGCGGTTGGGTTTTTGGGTTTTTGGTTGGTGCTGTCTGTGGTCTTGGACCGCTGGACACCAGCCTGAGAAAGTGTGACATGCTCGTCGATGCCGGCCAAATCACCATGTATGGCGGCCGAAGGAGGATCCTCGACGACATGACCTCGTGGGATTCGCATTCTCGGGGCAGGGATGGCACGTCGGATTGCCTTATGAACGTCGATGTAGACGTCCGATTCATCGACAATCTCCTCGCCGATCAGCTCTTCGATGACGTCCTCGAGAGTAACAACACCTATGGCGCCGTGGTCCTCTCCAGGATACTCCGACACCAAGATCATGTGCGATTTGCCTTCTTGGAAGAAATTGATAATATCGAGACAGCTAGTGTCTGGCCGTGTTTCGGGGAGTGTGGCCAGAGCAAAGTCTCGCACCGGCTTGGCGTCTTCGGGATCGTACGTAATGAGCATCTTGACTAGTAGCATGCCCACAAAGTTCTCATCGTTGTCAGGATGGTGAATGGGAATACGCGAATAGCCCCGAGACAGGATATCATCCGTGGTGCTTTCATCAAGGACATCATCCAGAGATAGCGTGAAAACGTCGTCCATAGGTGTCATTATGACCCCTACGGATTTGTCCTTGAGATCAAGCACAGCACTGATAATGGTGACTTCGTCCGTATTCAGTTGTTGTCCCACTTCACCCATGCTCTTGTGCAGCGAAACCAGCGTCTTCAATCCAGCCTTCTTGTAAATAGTCCCATGGTCCTTGCCCAGCAAATAATCGAGAAGCTTTGCTGTTGGCCACGCGACCGGAGCGAGGACGTACATGAGAACAAGGACAAAGGGAGCCATCCATGAGCCAATGGGTAGGCCATAGCGCACGCAGACGGATTGAGGCACGATCTCGCCAAAAATAACTGGTAAGTGTTAGCCGGGCTGATCTCTTCCTTTCAGCTCCAATTATCATCTCGACTCACCAATCAAGACGGTCGAGCCCAAAACAGCAGGCCAGCCGCCTCCAAGTGAACGGTCGAGGACAATGGGGAGCGTCTCGTTGGTGATGACATTGCTGAGGAGGAGCGTCACCAAGACCCAGTGCTTGCCTTTCTGGAGGAGACGCAGCACCCTATCAGCGTGTTTCTTCTCGGCTCCTTCGCCCGACTCTCGTATAACGTGTAGATAGACTTCATCCTGGATCTGTTGTTAGATCGACGATATGAAAGTGCCACCCGCTCAGCTTACCTGACCCATAAGAGCAATGGTCAAGCCAGCGAAAGCGCCACCAAGCAGCACCAGGACGGCTGCAGTGCCAAGATAGAGCCATAGACTTGGATCACTCGCTGGCTTGTCGCCATCCTCATTCTCCTGTGCAGATAACCACGGGACAATGCCTAGGGGTACAGCGTGGGTTTCGGAGCCGGGCCAGAACGCGAGAAGGATGAGCTTGGAGAAGCTCAGGAAAGTGTATCGCCAGGCCAGATACATGCTGTTCTTTGCATTAGGCATATTGAGACCACCCAGTCACTACGAGTCGATGGGATGCATTATGTCGACGAGATCTGGGCAGGAGAAGTTGGCAGAGTGGCTCAAAATGAGCATCAGCTCGCACGAAAGTTAAGGTCCGCAATGCACGTTACGCTTTATTCAAAGTCGAATATCCTAGCACACCGCTCGCTAGAGTCAAATAAGATGAGTATGTCCTCACAGTCAAGACAGCGGTCATTTATATTCCATAGATTAAGAAAAATAAGAAGTAAACAGTACTGCTCCTTCGTTTCTGTTGCTCCCAGGACAGGCAGCGCCGGACTCGCAATGACGCTTTTTTGCACAGGCTTGGCGTGTTTGTTTATGTCGCCGTTTTCTCGATCACATAGCCGTTTTCAACCGTCTGGAGCCGTGCCTTGACGTTGAAAGAGGTTGCTGTCTGTCTCACTTTCACAATTTTCTGTCTTCACCCGCGATCCGGCAGAAGCCTGGAAATGATGTTGTCGACATTGTCAAGGAGTGTGCGGAAGAGTAGGAGAGCGTTGTGTCTGCAAAGACGGTATGCTAGCACGCCGACATCTACAAAGCTTAACAGGCCAATCGACTTCAAAAAGACACCGATCTTGCACTGCTCCGAAGCGGCAGCGAGATCAGCTCTGGCACTGACCGAAGATGCAGCCGTGGACTGGCAGAATTTACATTCAGCAGTCAACTCGTCTTTGCATCATGCCTTGAAGACCGATGAGACTGTCCTGCTGTTCGGTGAAGATGTCGCCTTTGGTGGAGTGTTCAGGTGTTCAAAAGGATTGACGGATGAGTTTGGCTCCTCACGCGTCTTCAACACGCCCCTGTGTGAACAAGGCATAGTTGGCTTTGCAATTGGATGTGCGGCGGAAGGCATGAAGCCCGTGGCCGAGATTCAGTTCGCCGATTATATCTTTCCCGCTTTCGACCAGATAGTGAACGAGGCTGCTAAGTTCCGCTTCCGTGAAGGTGGGACGGGAGGTCAGTGTGGTGGTCTGGTCATCCGGATGCCCTGCGGAAGTGTCGGACATGGCGCCTTGTATCATTCCCAGAGCCCGGAAGCCCTCTTCTCACATGTGCCGGGAATGAGAGTCGTCATGCCCCGGTCTCCTGCACAGGCCAAAGGCTTACTCACAGCCTCGATATTGGAAAGCGACGACCCTGTCATCTTCATGGAGCCCAAGATACTGTATCGGGCGGCTGAAGAGTTTGTGCCGCGAGACCCCTTCTCGCTACCATTGGATAGAGCAGACGTGCTGAAGGAAGGCAAGGATCTAACCCTAATTTCATACGGCCAGCCTCTATATTTGTGTGCTGCCGCCAGCGAGGCAGTCGAAAAAGAAATCAAGGGTTTGAGCGTGGAGCTCATTGACCTACGGGCAATTTATCCATGGGACCGAGAAACTATATTGAAGAGTGTTAACAAAACTGGCAGAGCTGTGGTCGTGCACGAGAGCATGTTCAACGCAGGTGTCGGAGCTGAAGTCGCGGCCACTATTCAAGAAGGCGCATTTCTGCGCCTTGAGGCGCCAGTAGCACGAATAACCAGCTGGACGACTCATTCACCTCTGGCTTTTGAGAAGTTCAACTTTCCTGATATTACCCGGATCTACGATGGTATCAAGCGCACGCTTGAATTCTAAACATGTCAAGCTTCATATTCGTCATGAAACACCATGACTTTTGCAACTCCATCCACGTAACACGCACGCCAAAGGCCACCACAGTTGAATGCAAACACCGCCTTGCCAGTGAACCCATCGACTTCAATACCAATGATACCTCCCTCGCCTTCGCCGGTCTCGCCCCAGCGGTCACCCGCTGACTGCTCAAGCTCACCGCCAGGTCCTGACACGTCCGACACTGCAGTCCCAAGAGATGCGCCCGAGAATCGGCAAATGGCAGCAGCAGTGCGCACAGCATTTGTACGAAGAAAAGAATCACCATTCCCAGTTCCAGACATTGCCACTGCACGTTGACGTTCGGCTGGCCGTTTCCCAGCATAGCCCCGGGGAAGCTTCGCGTACACATTCCTTACTTTGAATGGGACACACATAGCGACTAAGAGGGAGAAAATGTCTTGAGGGACAGTCAAGGGAATTGTTGACCCTCTCATCGAGGCAAGACTCGATCCTTGACCGCAGCTCTTGTCGGTCCAAGCTTCAGCCCAGAACCCTGCACCTAATGTTGGTGTGTCCCCGATACGACCGGTTAATTTGTTTGTAAGGCCGCCAGTGGATGTGGCAACAGCTAGATTGCCTGCAGCGTCGAGACAAACAGCTCCAACCGTGCCTTGACTTGGGAGCGCTGAAACATCATCGAGCATTGTCGAATCATGGTTTTCATTCTCCAATCCTCGACGGTGCTCGTTCCACCGACGCTTCGTCCAGAACCAGGCTGGTGGCTTTCGCTCTAGACCTTTCTTCTCGAAGCCCCATCTCTCAAGATCTGTGCCACTGAGATGACAATGCATGGTAGACGTACCACCCAATCCTCCTTCATTGTCTGGAGATAGTAGAACTTCTTTTGCCAGTAAGATGGGATGCCTCGTCTCCCGGAGGAGGCTTGCAGCAGCTCCTCGTTTGATGCTCCCGGCAGGCCCTGCCGCATGTGGATGGGCGGCCACTACCATGACACTAGCTTCCATCTCATTGGTACCATCTCTTGTGAAGACAGATCCCCTGCCACAGTTGAACAAAGGATTGTCTTCCATGAGACAAACAGCATGACAGGCAGCATCTAGTGCTGAACTTCCAGCGTCTAGCAGTGCCTTACTTTCTTTCAGGTAGCGCATCAGGGAATCATGATACTGATAGTACAGCGATGGTGGCAAATTTCTGCGTGATATACCCCCAGCACCACCATGAATGATGATGTCTGGTTTATATGGACCATTATATCTCTTGTTGTCCATGAGCTCCATTTCTGGCACCTGAATGTTTGCTATCAACCAGGCTGTAGTTAACCAAAAGTAGAGACTGATCACGCAATCAGGCGGTGAAGTTGGATGCACGAAACAGAATCACTCGAGGTATTCTTGTTGATTTCAGCTTGTTATCTAGTTGGTAATAGAGTCTGATCCCTCGATGCGTTCCTGGACAATTAAACCCACAATCTCAAAGGAAATGAACGTCGATCAGGACAATCTCGCATCGACCAATGTGTGCCAAGCCTCAATATCCGATGCTTGCCGTTCTCCTGCACTCAGCGAGGTGAGGGGTGTCTTAAATCAGTTCCACCTCGCAACTGATCAATGTCTCTCCGCCAAGCGACAACATCAGGCCATCCCGATTGCAGACCCTGGATTACGTGTTTCCAGCATGACAGCTGCTCGAGCGCTTTCACCATCTACGGACCAGTCGCGGAAAGCTTTCAACCACAGCATCAATACCTTTGGAAGTGTACAAGCACTTGTAATTGATGATGATGTTCTATTTGCGGGTCTCCAAGGAGGACTCATTGCGGTCTATTCTCTCGAGACCTATGATTTGGTCTCTACTGTACATGCCCACGAGGAGAGTGTTCTCGGCTTGACCCTCTCGGACGACCATCGCTTCCTGTTCTCCGGCGGTGCTGATTCGACAGTCAAGATATGGTCTACCCAGTCCTTAGAACACTTATGGTCTATTCATTCTTACTTCGAAGTTGGAGATGTGTTTTGCATGGCTTACTCTGCCCGATATCGGACAGTCCTATTTGGAGCTCAGAATGGAAGCATATCATGGTATCAAATCGAAGACAAAGGTAGGGTGCCGCTGTCACGAGCTACTTCATCTACTCGCCAGCATCGGTTCTTCGACTCACGTGGTCCTGGTGGTGCTCCGCACCCCCTCCAGCAACTCAATGGCAGTGCTCACTCACACCTCCCCAATACCCACAGTCTAACCATACCAAGCACATCTTACAAACAGTACGCACACAAAAGCTATGTCTATTCCATGATCCTAGCCAAAGGTCTGTTCCAGTATGACCAGGAAGAGGAAGTGATGATCACTAGTGGCGGCGATGGGTCCATCAAACTTTGGCGGATCGATGCTCTTGAATCGGGTAATCTCCAATGCATTTTCCACTTCAAGAACAAGGGAGCCAGTGTCTTGTGTCTCACGTGCTCCGGGTCATTCCTCTACGCGGGTCTGGCAGACGGGACTGCCCACATCTACAATCTTGCCTCATGCCAACTAATTCAGAGACTCAATGTAGGGTTGGGTGAGGTAAGCCAGGTTCAGGTACAGCCGGGAACCATCCTTTATGGCACGAGTCATGGTTGGATCAAACAATTCAACAGCCAATTTCTTGAGGTTGACTGCTGGAAAGCTCATCAGGGCAAGCTACTAGCCATGTCAATCAAAGCTCCGCCAAAGACCTGCTTTATCACAGGCGGCAACGATAACAAAATCTTGTTCTGGGATGCCTCACAGCAACATCGGCAGCCTTTACTTGGATCAGAATGGACCAATGACGACATCCTTGACGCTTTGAGGCAGTTTGTCTCTTACCGAACAGTGTCAGCAAACCCCAGGTTCACAACTGACTGCCATGAAGCGGTCGCTTATCTCCGCAAGCTCTGCAGTTCATTTGGAGCAACAACTGCATTGTTGTCACCTGGAGAGCACATCAGCCCGATTCTCGTAGCTAAATTCTTGGCCTCGACCCAATCCAATGACACGAAAACCATCTTGTTCTACGGCCACTACGACGTGGTTGATGCGGAATTTGGTGCTGCTCTGGACTCGGCTATCTGGAATTCCGACCCATTCTCACTCCACCCTCAGGATGGCTTCCTTTACGGGCGTGGTGTTACGGATGACAAGGGTCCAATCTTGGCTGCGATTTTTGCTGTGGCTGACCTTGTCAAACAGAAGAAGTTGTCTTGCAACGTGACCTTCCTGCTCGAAGGTGACGAGGAGGCTGGGTCTAGGGGCTTTCGATCAACTGTGTTAGCACATCGGAAAGAGATCGAACCTGTTGACTATGTATTGTTATCGAACAGCTACTGGCTTGATGACCACATTCCTTGCTTAACATTTGGCATGCGTGGAGTAGTGCATGCCAATATAACAGTGACCAGCAACAGACCCGACCTCCACAGCGGTATGGAGGGCAAGGCAATCCAGCATGAGCCGCTAAAGGATTTGACGGTCTTATTGGCTGCCTTGATTGGAGACACTGGAACCAAGATCAAAATTGCAGACTTCTACGAGTCTGTCGACAGCATATCTGAGGAAGAGAAATGTGCTTACCAGGCCCTGACCGCTGCACTCCTGCCCGGGCACCCGGAAATCAAGAGGCCTCAAGAGTTTGCTCAGTCATTGATACAGAAATGGAGGTACCCTAACCTAACAATACACCGGGTGGAAGTGCCCGAGGCGAAAACGGCAGTCACAATATCTGGGTATGCGAAAGCAACGCTCTCAATTCGCATAGTGCCCTCACAAACCGCTGAGGACGTTGCCGACAAGCTAACAAAGTTTTTGAACACTACCTTCGGCAGCCTTGGCAGTAGCAACTCTCTCAATGTCGCAATCACCTCGAAGGCTGACCCATGGCTTGGTCAGATCCGAAGTGAGTTGTATAAGAAGCTTAAGCAGGCAATTGCGGAAGTTTGGACCTTGTCTACCGCCCTCAACGGACGCACATTCCCATCGTATGAGTCAAGCACACCGGTGATCGTAGACCAGTCCACAGGAGCTCGTGCGTCACATAGGAGGACCTCGAGTCTTGCGAGTCATGGCACTTTCACTATTGAAAATACTCCGCACGAGCCTCTGTTCATTAGGGAAGGAGGTAGTATTCCTGCAATCAGTTTCCTTGAGCGGGAATTCGGCGCGCCTGCAGCGATGTTCCCAATGGGGCAGGCAAGCGATAATGCCCATCTCGACAATGAAAGGATTCGAGTGGAGAATCTGTATAATGGTCGAGAAGTCCTTAGCAGAGTGTTTGCTGAGCTTTAAGTAATCAGCTAACTTAGATTGTGCGTCCCCACGCTCTGGGGCGGGCCTCATTAAAACCGACCGCCAAACTAGTGCTCCCTCCGTGTCGATAGTTACCGCTCCATGTAAGCACTATCTTAACTTGATAAGGCAGGCCACTTCATGTACAAATTGCAGCTCCATCACCCATACATGGGAAGTCTAGGCCTCGGCTGTGTTGTTCTACGCGGGTCCGAGACCAATGTTGGACACCTTGAGAAGGGAGAAAAGCAGACAAAGGGATCCTTCAACCCCGACTCGTTGTTCTTGAGAGTCTGTTCATGCATATTGAAGGATCGGGACAAAATACTCTTCCATTAGCGGTAAGTCGCACTGCTTCCGGCAGCAGGGTCCTAAATCCTGGGTTCTTCGCGGCGAGTCGCCTTGACTTGACGCCTTGTATGGTGTGCCTCTGAAGAGACCGCGAACATGGCCAGATACCTGTCCGCTGTGAGAAAAGAGAAGCAAGGACCAGGGTCCCTGCCTGAACTATATACTCAAATTAATGCCAAGGCCTGTCACTCAGGTACTAATTGTCACGAAGTGGGTCCAATCAAGCTCAGTAACAACCAAGTAACAATTATCCTTACTTAATGGTCCTTTTGTTTACGAATTGTATCGTGATTGTCCCCTTCTCTGTTGTGTTGCTGTTGCAACTCCTGGGCTGCCGTGCCTCTATGACCTCTCGGACCCCGCCCTAAACCTATATCGGCCATTGCCCCACCGTGCTCATTTCGCACCTCAATCTGCCGAAGCTCTCGACCCCTTGGGGTCACGTGGTACGCGACACTAATCCCACTCCGATAAGTTAGTTTGCTAGAATCTTCTAGAGACTCAGAGAATCCTTCGGTGACGCGACGCGTCTGTTGCCCTAGTGGTCATTGTCTGGTCGAAATTTGAAAGTGTCAAAAAAGGACAGGAAAAGTGATGTGAACTAACCTCGACCTTGCGACTCACTCTGACCTGAGCTTCGTGCTAAACAATCAACAGTAGGGCGATCAAACTCGTAGATCGGCCACCATGACTAATCCTGTTTGGGCTTTGATCAAAAAACTTGTGAGCGGTGCGATAAATCCCTCTGTGGCGGAGTGCTCTGTGGCGCTGCGGCTGGTAGCTGCTGCGCCACAAGGGTGACAAAACAGAGATGATCTTCATGCGCCGAGTTGATCAATAAGAACATGCCACCTTGTTGGGGCACTCTCGCGACATTCATATAGCCTGCGCTAGTCTCCCCCATTTGCTGCCCTGCTTCTTCATTACCCATCGACGTGAACTGGCCAACATACAGATCGGCTCCACATCATTCTGAAACAATGATTGAAATATAGCACCTACCATTGATGTGCTCGGCGGCTGCCATACTCCCACGTTTTCTCCAACAAGTACCAGATCCTCTGCTACCGGGGTTGCGACTTCAACTTGTAAAAAGAACCTACTTTTTGATGTCTCCGCACCAGCCGCGCATCAAATATGGCGGCAGTCGCACAGTACATTACTATTTTGGATCACTCAAACAAGGTCGTCGGGACCACTAAACAGCTGAAGAATGTATTCAAGGAAGCCAAAGCGGCGTATTTGGAACGCCGGGCAGAGATTCATGCCGAAAGAAAGGCCCAGGAAGATTACGATCGAAGGAGATCAAGGAGAGCAATCGAATCAATATCAATTAGCGACTCTGATAACAGTTCAAAAGTTTCGAATCAGTCCAGACACCATGGAAAACACAGAGAAGGAGATCATAGTGAACGGCCATCTCTGTCTGGTCGTGGATCCTCGGCTTCTGTTCGGAGCGGGCATATCAGTCGATCATCACTACCTGAGTCGCCCAGACACCGCTCTCGACACGCTCCGTTCGGGGAGAGTGAGGAGCATTTGCCAAATGCACGATCTGGACTTGCGCCTAAGCGGCCGTCGCATGAACTTGTTCGACGCGCGACAGACAATGCTGCCCTTGCATCACAACAGCCAAGGCCAATTCCACGGTCATATACCTCACCGGATATGGACCGACACATCGACATGGACCTAGCTTACGGAGATTTCCATCCTGCGTCATTGGCATTGGACCCCGGGACAGGAGAGAAGATGAAGAAGCAGGAGCTCTCTTCGCTTGTGACCAAATGCAAGATGTTGCTGGACGAAGCAAACTGTGCACAATACAGCGTCAAAGCCACTATCGCCCACCTGCAGAAAAACCCAGACGCCATGGCTGCGGTGGCTTTGACATTGGCAGAAATTTCCAACATTGCCAGCCAGATGGCACCAGGTGCCCTGGCGATGATAAAAGGCTCCGCGCCCTCGGTGTTTGCCATGCTCGCAGCTCCAGAGTTTCTCATTGCCGTTGGCGTAGGCGTCGGCCTCACCGTTGTCATGTTCGGTGGATACAAGATCATCAAGAAGATCCAGGCGAAGGCCAAGGAAGGAGGCATGGATGAAGCAATCGAGGTTGGCCAACTCGATAGAATTGAGCGCTGGAGACGTGGTATTGCGGATGCTGATGCTGATGCCACTGAGATGGGCAGCGTGGTCAGCCATAGCACCAGTGTAGAGGGCGAGTACATCACGCCCATGGCGGCACGAAGGATGGGTCACTTGCCACAACCGAAGTCACACAGCGGACATGACGGTAAAGACAAGGAGAGGAAGAAGAAGAAACATCACCGAAGGGAAGGCAGTGCTGCAGTAAGCCCAGCCAGCCGAAGCACACGAAGAAACTCGAAGCTGGAAGTGCCGAAAGAGAAGAGTTTGATTAAGGTGAAGAATCCGAGTCCTCTGGGCAGCATGTTCTGGTCTTGAGAGCCTGAATAGCATGAGGATGCTCGCTCTCTGCGTTGCTTGACACGGCTAATGAATTATGACGAAACGAATCTGGGCTATGTTATTTACTGGCACGGTACGTAGAAACGCAGCTCGACATCAATCTTCTCCTCTATCTGAATAGTGGAGCCAGGACATATATGCTATCCAGATTTCTTCACCACTCGCTCACTTGAATATTCATTCCTTATTATTAATATAAATCATTTACTTAGCAAAAGGATTCAAATTTATTATTGGCCGGTGCTAGCACGCCTAAATAAGCTGGACTCTAGTGTTAATACTCCAGATCACGTTGTCGGCCTGACCATGGTTGGCCTGACCACTTCGGCCATCAGTCGGAGCTTGCAATACAAGTAGTCCTATGGTACAGCACCATAGTACACTAAGAGGCACCCGGAGATTTCTTAGTGGCGCCTTGCACCGGTATCTTCCTCAAGCTGTTACGGTGTAACCCACCACCTGTTTGCACGTGTGGCGATCACCCAGCACGTTTTCCTGTGTCCGTCATTGATGCCATCAGCGAGACTGAGTGCGGGCGGCAGTTGTTTGTCTAGCGCGTTGCGGGCTTCAACCGCTTTCCCCGACTATTCCAGCAGCTTAAATACCTACCGAGTCCACTTGACAACGCGTCCACGTCACCTCCGCACCCACCACTGCCATCGCGGCCGTCATCGCGTCGCTGATCCCCCAGCGACCACCCCTCCAACACTCCTTCTGGAGCTGGACTCCTTCAACCTCGGCACCCCGGATTTGTGACTTGTCCTTTTGAATTCCTCTAGTATATACCTCAACACGCTTCACGATGGCGTCCGTGAACGAGCTGTATGCTCTCCATCACATTGGCGATCTCGACACAGCGACGGAAGAGGACCTGCGGCAGGTCATTCGGACGTTTCCAGTCATCGACAACCACGCACATAACCTGCTAGACGAAGACAATGCCTATGGCAACGCAGAATATCCGTTCGAGAGCATCACATCCGAAGCACAGGGCCCTGCGCTCACCGACCATGTGCACACGACTCTTGCCCATGTACGCGCAGTCAAACAGCTGGCCGAATTGTACCAGTGCTCAGCCACGCTGTCGGACGTCAAGGCCAGCAGATACGAGTGGGTGCGACGAGATTATGCGGGCCTAGTCAAGAAGTGCTTTGAAGGTTCACATGCCATAATGATGGACGATGGCCTCATGTCAGACGCCGTCAACCCGTTCAAGTGGCACAGACAATTCCTGCCCACAGTGTCGAGGATCGTGCGCATCGAGCACATTGCAGCTGACCTCCTTATGCAACTGGCCATTGCCGCCGGCTTTCTCAAGGTCGGTGTTGATGCCGATTGGGATATCAACCAGACCGAGGCCTTCCTCGTTCGCTTCAACACGGCGTTTCGGAATCAAGTCCGCGCTTTAGCCAATGATCCTGACGTCTGTGGCTTCAAGTCAGTCGTCTGCTATAGGAGTGGTCTTGATATCATACTAGACAGCTGGAAGACTTTCCGTCCTCATCAGTCCTTGACCGGCTCCAGCCTCCTCATAGCTTTCCACGAATTCATCCAGAAAGCAGTGCGCGACAACAACTATCGCATCCAGAAGAAGGAGGTCAACGATTACCTTGTTGTGGCGACATGTGATGTTCTGACCAAGCTTGTTGGTGCAAACGGCGAGAGCTTGCCCTTTCAGTTCCACACCGGCCTTGGCGACCATGACATCGATTTGATCAAAGCGAACCCAGCCTACATGCAGCCTCTAATTGTTGCATTCCCTCAGGTCGATTTCGTCATTCTGCATTCATCATACCCGTACACTCGAGAGGCTGGCTATCTTGCAGCTAACTACGCTAATGTTTGGCTCGATATTGGTGAAGTCTTCCCCATGTTGTCGAGAAACGGCGAGGAGACCGTTATACGGCAAGCTCTTGAGTTGACTCCCACGTCAAAAATCCTGTGGAGCACCGATGGCCATTTCTACCCCGAAACCTACTACCTCGCCAATCGCCAATTCAGAGATGCACTCTCAAAAGTCTTGACGGCTTATGTTGCTGAAGGCGATCTGACTGTTGCCGAGGCTGTCGATACGGCAGTCGACATCATGTTCTGGAACTCCAATTCTTTGTACCGCTTGGACGAGGAACGCAAGTACCCTGAGTTGCTCAAGGCATGCGGCCGTATGACTGGAGGCAGCCTGCGAACCCTCGTTAATGGAGTGTCCAGAGCTGGATCCTATGAGGCATCTGCAAGCGCTGCTGTCGAATCGACCAATCACTCAAGCAGGACAGGTGCTTCTGGACATCCATCTTCCCAGCCAACCAGCAGTAGCCCTCTTGCTAGCTGGCCAAGGCAAGCAACTGGCGCTGCCAGCGAAGCAAGCACTGCTACACTGGCACAGGATGCCGCGCCTTTTGAAGCTTTCATGCAAGCTAATCCCCACGTAAAGTACGTCTGGTATCAGTTTTGTGACTACACAGGCACGCTCCGCAATCGAATGGTCCCAGTTGCGCAGTTCCGCAAACAGCTAACAAGTGGCAAGCATCAACGCCTCCCAATGGCCATCACGCGATTGCTACAAGACGATACTGCTGCCAGCTTTGCCGCCACGGGAGAAAACCTAGTAGTGCCAGACCTCTCCTCGCTCTCTCTCAACAAGGGTATCTCGTCCCCTTCAGCCACAGTGCAGACCTGGTTGATGCTCGACACTACAGATACACCTCCGCGCGAGCACTGGGACCGCTGTCCGCGATGGCTGCTGCAACGCCAAGTTGACGCTCTGAAATTGGAGTTTAGCATTGACATCGTGATGGGCTTTGAGGTCGAGGTAATCTTTATGCGCCCAGTCCTCAACGACAGCAAGAGCGACTTCGTTGAGTTTGAACCGTTGCATATGGTACATTCATGGTCCAATATGACCTATCAGCAACTTGACATGCTGCCCATCATCGAAGAAATTGTCGACAACTTGGCTGTCATCGGCATTCATTTGCCACAATTCCACTCAGAAGCTGCGCCGGGTCAATGGGAGTTCCCGCTGCCGGCCTTCGAGCCTGTCAAGTCGGTCGATGTGCTCTACAAAGCTAAGGACGTCATAAGAAACGTCGCCAAGAAGCATGGTCTCAAGGCTACCTCATATCCGAGACCATACAGCTTTACGTGCGGAAGCGCGAACCATGCTCACATCTCCCTGAACGGGCCAGGAGTTGTCGAGAGGCATGGCGACCAATTCTTAGCAGGCATCCTCGATCATTTGCCAGCCATTTTGGCTATGACCCTACCTCTGGAGGAGTCGTATGAGCGAGTCAACCCGGGCGTTTGGGCTGGTGGAGAGTACGTTTGCTGGGGAACCCAAAACAAGGAAGTGCCGCTCCGCCTCTGCCACCCGGGCCACTGGGAGCTGAAGACTGTGGATGGCGTGGGTAACATGTACTTATCCATGGCAGCTGTGCTGGCTTCGGGTCTGCATGGCGTGCGGGAGGGGCTAACTCTGCAAATACAAGACTGCCATGGAGATCCCACAGGCATCGGTGAGGAGGAGCGAGCAAGACTCGGCATAACTACAAAGTTGCCTCATAGTCTCGACGAGAGTCTAGCTTATTTGAAGCGGGATCATGTCTTGAAGGAAATGCTCAGTGAGCACGCGCTGACGGATTATATTACCATTAAAGAAGCGGAAATGGCGAAGCTGAGAGGATTTGGTGATATGAAGCGGAGGATTTGGTTGATAAGTCGTTACTAGCGGGCGTTTCCATGTTCAAGGGATGGTGTCACAGATGTATTTAATTAGAGGGCAAGACAGAATACCGACGAGAGAGTCACCAGCGGCGCAACGGTGCTCCCATTCAATGAAACTCGATCTCGACTAAGTTTCGGTTTCACTGAAACTGTTTCATTGAAACCCTGGTGGGTAAATTACAGCGGGGGAATGTTTAGCTATTGATTCTCTGTTCCTGAATAGTCGCTCAATTGTCACTAAACTCTTGCTGGAGACAGCTAAAATCCTGGTAGAGACGCGCTATAATGAAGTCATTGGTTATCTATCTTTCATAGATAGAGTTACAGAAGTTAACCGAGGCCTTCCCATTGGTCTTAACTCATAGACACGTGATCATATCTCGGCCCTACCTTTTTCCGTGATCCACCATCAAAGTCTTAACACACCATATTTCTCATTACGTGACTTCGCAATACTCGGTCCATGCCTCCATTTCAATCGCGATATCAATCCATCGATTTTATATATCAATCTCCCATCCCCCCATTCTCGACCCAATATTGACGATTGCGATGTCCGCCGACCATCACAACACACGCCCCGCCTGTTGGATCAGCACGGTATCCAGCCATCTCGTATGGTAATGGAGCTATTCCGAGTTGTCACTAGATTGTCACTAAACTATGTCACGTGACCATGGGAGCTCTGCCCCTATTCTTGTACCAAAGACGATTTCTCTGTACTATGAGATATGTATAATAATATATCAGACGCACTTCACACTTGCTCATACTAGTCGTATGATTGATTGTCATTCCAACACCGCCGACAATCACAACTCTCCCTAAAAACTGGAGCCCCTATGATTCTATTACAGAACCTCTATCCTAAAGAGGGCCTCTACAGCAGTACTCATATGGTTATTGCTCACCTAGGTCGCCGCTGTCTTGAAGCCCGTATCCTTGGTGGTAGTTTTGATGGCCAGATCCGTCTGATACTCCGGATTAAACTATCTGATGGATTCTGTCTACCATTCGGTGCGCCTCTTGCGCTCGGGACGTGAGATCAGCTCTTCTATTGTCTATCTGTCTATCTGTCTACGAGATTCTCCCAGCTTTAGATGAAACGTGGCAGATGAGTGCCAAGACCTCAAAGGAATGCTCAGCAGCCAATCATATCGCTTTATTGTGACGTGGCGGAGGCAAGAAGCGAGAGGAGCAGGGAAGCAGTATGATTAATGAATTGAAACTAAACCTGAAGGAAAGGAAGGTAAGTCTATGAAGGGCAGAGGTCGGGTAGATATAGACGTGACGCATCTGGAGCTAGTCCCAAATGGGTATAGCTAATTCGCAGTGTCACCCCTAACGTACAAGGGGTCCTCCTGAACGGGCTGCCACCCCCCCCCCTGTCTGAATTACTTGGCGGGACGCGCGTCGTCTGCAACTTGCCTGCGAGAACCTCAATTACTCTCGCACTTGGTATATCTATCTATCCAGTCTACTATACAATACTATCTATCACGATGCCTGGCAAGCACAAAAATCGCAAATCGTACGCAGATCCTGATCGACCACGCGGCCAAAGGCTTACAGAGCGCGAGCGTATCCAAATCCACACACTATATCACCAAGCAAAATGGAATCAATCCCAGATTGCAAGAGAGCTTAAACTAGCTATTTCAACTGTACGCCTCTGTATTCACTCTGGAATCTGTACACCACAAAAGCCAATTGGACGTCCACCAATCCTTACAACAAAAAAAAGACAAAGACTCATCCAACGCGCAACCCTTGACGCTTTTCATCGACGTCTTCCATACGAAAAAATTGCTGAACTAGAGAATATCAAGATTTGTCAACGATCTCTACTAGCAGCATTTGAAAAAGAAAAATATCATCGTCGTACAGCTCAAGAAAAGCCTCTTCTTACACCAGAGTATATAGCAGCACGATTACAATGGGCTAAAAATCATGAGAACTGGGATATATCGATGTGGAAGCGTGTTAGTTGGACTGATGCAGCCTCTTTTACAACAGGAGCTTTTGGAAAAGTATATGTTACACGTACAGCAGAAGAGAAATACCTTCCAGAATGTCTTATTCCTAAATTTGCTGGTTATTCATCTGCAATGGCATATGCAGCAATTTCTGCAGTCTCAAAGGGTCCTCTTATACTAATGAGAAAAGATTGGGGTACAGTCACAGCACGAGTTTATATAGAAAAGGTAT